>JXCR01119735.1:245868-289808 GCA_002079205.1 Phalaenopsis hybrid cultivar | reverse complement strand
ATTGTCTTTGTTCTTCTTGCTTGAGATATTTGGAAGTATCGTAATGGTGGTTTTGAGATGAGATTTGCCCCTCTCGAAATGCATGTTAGAATGAGTTATCAAACTCCTTTATTACTTATGTTCAAAAATGAATGATTAGTTCAAGTTCATCTATTTCATGCTACCTATCACTGTTTGAAACATATGTTGGAAATTTTCTCTGTTTTGCCGTTGTCTGGGTTTCGGTCTTGGCTTCATAATAGCTGAAATAACATTTCATTTAGCTCACTTGTTGAGTTCAACTTTAATTTTTTTTTTTTTGTGATGGATTCTTGCAAGGGATATTTGCATTTGTTTTGCTCATATGCTGGGTTTGGTTTGGCTCCTTTTGATATCATGTCTTGGCTGAAATCTTTGTTGTTTTACCCCTTTGATGGGTCCAATTTTGTTCCTATGCTGGAAATTATGTTTATGAGCTGGGAAAATGTATTTGGAACTCATTTATTTCATCTCTTGCTGCCCTTGATAGAAAACATGCTGGAAATTATGTTTATGAGCTAAAAAAAATGTATTTGGAGCTCATTTATTTCATCTCTTGCTGCCCTTGATAGAAAATATGCTGGAAATTATGTTTATGAGCTAAAAAAAATGTATTTGGAGCTCATTTATTTCATCTCTTGCTGCCCTTTGATAGAAAACATGCTGAAAATTATTTTATGAGTTGGGAAATTACATTTGGGGCTCACATANGTTTAAAATTTGGTTTTTGAGCTTCATATATGGATTTCTAGCGGGTTGCATGGCCATTTTAGAGCAATTTGCATGGATAGGATGGAATTAGATGGCATTTCGGATGCAGAATTCCATGGAAAGAAGCTAACATTGATTTGCTGATTGTCATGTGTATGTAGGTTATGCTTGATGCTTCGATTCCCTTAGTAAAACCTTTCAATTCGTGGCTTGCATGCCCTAGTTTTTGTCCGAAGAGCTGTTACGATAAATTTGTAGAAGTCTAGAAGATTTTTACGCTCCACTTGTTTATAAGATTTTGAAATTCATTGTTGATGCAATATTTAGGCGTTCGAACTGTTTAATTAAGATCTTAAAGGATGTTTTAGCTTACTTGTAAATGTTTTATTTACATACAGAGCACTCAAAACATTGCTATTTACAAATCAAGCACCCTTTTGAATCCATTTTTTCAAATTCTCACTCAAATATCAAAATTCACCCCAAACAATACTTTTTGTTTTTATCAAAATTTCAATGGTTTGATTGTGGCACACGTGAATGCATCGTTTCTATAGTTGGAAAAATCATCTGGGTGCTTGATTTATAAATATCAATGTTTAGGATGCTTTGTACTGTGATTAAATTGAGTGTTTTCAGGAAGCGGTGTGGGTTAAAGACACAATCCAGTGGGAATTGTGAGTAGTAGAAGAGATTGGCTCCTTATGGAAAAAGACTATTAAAAATACAAAGGATAAAGGGCATTGCAAAACAAATTGGATTTTTAAGATCAAGGAAAACCACAAGGTCAATAAAAGGTACAAAACCAGATCGAAAATTGTAAGATCGGAGCTTTAGTTACAATTTTCTCCATTTGTTAAATTGAATGTTTTTAAAACTGTGTTGAGTAGGATAAAAATATAAATTTACATCCTATTTGTGATTTGGAGGTGAACATTTACACGGTGCAATCTAATTTTTTTGAAGCCTCTATAGCTTTCTGTGGTAGTAAAAGGCTACATGGTCTAAAGTATGGTCATCATCAATTTTGTAAAAAATTTTATGGGTTAATGCGTCAAATTGGCTCTTTCTTATGTAATGCAAATCATTGTGCTATATTAAGTGTTGTATTACACTATTACCATGCTGATTTTAGGAATGACATATCTAGTTTTATTCTCATTATTATTTATTTAATTATTTTTTTTTGAATGACATGTTGACTATAGGAGCGAACGCTAGTGAGATAAATATATTGAATACACACTTGTTAAATAAGTTTGAATTGAAGTACATTGGGAGAGGCGAATGATATTCTTAGGATGAGAATTATTCATGAAAGATTGGCAAATACATTGAAGTTATCTTATGTTGATTTATTTGATGAAGTTGTTAAGTAATTTTGAAGTTAAAAGTGTGTGAGCAGTTTCTTGCCTTGTTGCTTTAAACTCTCAAAGCATTAATTACCTGAAGCTAATAAGGAGACAAATGATATGGTCAAATTTATGATTCACATTTTGGTTTGCTAATACACCTATCATATGGCGTGTTAGACCAGTATGTAGCTTATGTAGTTGTGGCGATGAACATTTGAAATTGATGTTATGGGTTATTATTACTACATCATTAATGTTCTGCAAGAGTGGTAAGAAGTGCTAGGCTTTGTTTATACTGATTTAGTTAATGATTTGGATACTCGAAGTTACTATATCTGAGCAGATACATCTATACATTCGGTGGTACTGTTACCTGTTGGATATCACAATATTTAAATTTGTAGCTTTATCTAGCATTAGGTAAAGAAATATTTTAGCTTATAACTTATTTAAAAAGTTAGGAGACGGACTTGGTTATGTTATTCATTTTTCTTGATAGTTTGGGTGTAATATGTTTGGTAAGAATGTAACATTATGTTGCATAATAAAGTATATTCAATTTAAATTTCATTTTAATCGAGGCTTGTTGGAGGTTGATTTCTCACTGTTGAATAAATTACCAGCATATGAGGATTTGAGTAGCATTCTCACAAAGATGAGCAACATACAGGAAGTATGGTGTTATATCATGCTTAAGGGTAATTTAGTCTTTTATTAGCTGCAGAGCAATTTATTTTTTTAATTATTTATTATTGTGGGGTATGAATAGGGCTAATATGTTTAGGGTTAAGGAGATGCGTGAGATTATTGTTTTGAGTTTTAGGGTCAGGGTTTGGGAGAAATTTCGTATATCTCGAATTGTAGGATTTGGGACAGATCACTCGCCTCTCAAATCGTAGGTGTTTATCTTATGTATTCGTGCTGAGTTATTTGATGTTCTTGCAATAAAATATTAATTTTCCCTATTTCTATGGAAAAATCTTCTCAGATCATATCACATGGTTTGTAAAAAAAAATCAGTTAACCTGTTTTAACAATTGATGGGATGTGTTGCAAAAAGTTAAGTTCTAAATTTCTATAATTGAGTACAGATTAAAGAATATTGATTTTGATGGAGTACAATGTTTGCTCTACGAAATTAGCACAAAGTTTAAAAGAGATAGTTTTAATGGATATATACAACCTAAGCTTGGATACAAAATTTTAAAAATTTTGTTGGTAGTTATATTAATATTTAGCCAAATAAAATTTTGAACCTTTTTTTTTATTATTATTTTGATTTTCATCCTCATAAACCTCATAATTAAACATCCAAAAGTAGTCGGTTTGATTTTTTTCATGTCAGCGTGTGTGAGAAAGAAGGAAAGGGAAGATAGGGAGAGATGAAAGTAATGAATATCTTTGGTTAGATGAAGAAAGCAGAGAGAGAGAAGAGAGATGACAAGAAAGATATAATTGAGATATAGAGAAAAAAACTATGGATGGAGGTAGATAATAAGAAATAATTAAAAAGGGTGTACTTGATCACCTATTTTTATTAGTTGTCTTTTATATTATCTGCAGTTTTTCCTTGCCCACTTTGCTTTTACTTTTGCTGTTATTTTCTAGCACTGATGAAGTGGACCCAAAATAGTTGGGATTACGCTAGTTCTTGTAATGGTTAACATCTTTTTTGTCATTAGTTCTTGAAATCTCGGACAATATATATATGAACACTTCACTGAACTTTTATATCTCAGGATTATGTGGTTCATTTGGTATTGGAAATTTAATTTTCTTGATACATTGGACTTTCTGACTGCATAATGTGACTTGGAACTTTTGAATTTGAAAATCTCATTACTTTTGAACCGAGTAATTTGTAAATACAAATTTCTGAATGCCACTGTAAGTATTGCATGCTGGATTAAAAGGCTCTGCCAAAATGAAGTCTGAGTTAATGAGATAGAAGGTTTACAGAGATGTAAGATAATGATAAATAGTGGATCAAATGTTAGTGTATAATTATGGTTTCCTTGGAATAGACAGGCTCAATAAAGGATACAAAGGAAGATAATTTGCGACTGAGATGTTTTTAGTTCTTGTTGTATTGAGTATGTTGTAGAGTATTCTGGTGAAAGAAGGAAGTTTTAGAATTCGTTGTAGTATGCATGAATGGCTGCAGGAAAGGAAAAATGGAAAAAATCTAAAAAATTGAGGCCCCTGCTTCCAATCTCTTGCAAATACTCTGAAATAACATTAGAACTAGCATTTTGTGCTTTTGTTTATCTTTTATTGTCCGTCTTATTTAGGATTTATGAAATTCGTATAAACCTCCTAAATTATGAAGTTCGGTGTAATTGGATGGATGTGTGATGCACCAACATAATTTCATGTAGTTGGGACTCATAGTGTTCAAGACTTCTACACTTTCTTAACTCTTCTGTTAAACCTTATCGATCCATGGGATTTTAATTGTGTATTCATCAATACATGAATTATTATAATTATTCTATAATTATAATTCTTCCAATTTTTATAATTATAATTCTTCCAATTCTTTAAACTATTATAATTATTATGCAATTATTACTCCCTGGTTTTGATGTTTCTTAAGCAGATTTTCTAGCCTAGAATAAATATTTCACGAATGTTGGAATGAAATACTCAGCTTTTCTCTCAAATTCTTATCATGGTACTGGAGTTGTAGAGTTCTTCACTTCTATGTATTTCATTATTGTAGCTTTCATTGCCACATTACCACAATTTGGCGACTTTCATTGTTGCATTTTTATTCTTTTCTCTATTTTTCAATANTTTTTATAATTATAATTCTTCCAATTCTTTAAACTATTATAATTATTATGCAATTATTACTCCCTGGTTTTGTATGTTTCTTAAGCAGATTTTCTAGCCTAGAATAAATATTTCACAAATGTTGGAATGAAATACTCAGCTTTTCTCTCAAATTCTTATCATGGTACTAGAGTTGTAGAGTTCTTCACTTCTATGTATTTTATTATTGTAGCTTTCATTGCCACATTACCACAATTTGGCGACTTTCATTGTTGCATTTTATTTCTTTTCTCTATTTTTCAATATTTTTTTTGTCGCATTGTTGCAAATTAGTTCCACTTTTGTAGCCTTCACTGTGACATTGTCACATTTCTTTCCTTTTCTATTAGTTTTGTAAATCGAACCATACTTTATATCTCCATATATAATAGTAGCACTACACAGAAACCAGTGGTTTCAAATTCTTATGGAATTGAGGGATGCAGTCTAAATTTAATGACATCCATTCAACAAATCAGTTGAATGAAAAAATAAACTATGTAAAATTGTTGTGATTGGTTTGTAGATTCTTAGAAAAAATAAAAAAATTGAGCCATTCACATTGCACACAATGATAAATGGCTTGCTAGGGGCACTTAAGAAGACATCTATAATAGCTACATACATTATAGTATTCTCAAGCATTGCCTCATCATCTAATGTCTTTAAAGTCTCAGACATGTTTATTTTAAGTTTTTCTTATGATTAACTCTTTTCACAAATTTATTTCATACACCTCTTATTCTAACAACAAAAAAAAATTATCGTTGATGGACCCTTAGCCATTATGGCCGATCATGGAGTATTTTTTAAACAAATCTCCAACATTCTAGTATGTTATACATGTAATTACATTATTTGCAAACACAATTTTCATTCAAATGTTGATTAAATATTTTGAATATAGTATCGTGTTTTATTCTTCAAATTATGTCTTTCGGGAGTAGGACATGAGAGAGAGTGATATGTTCTCTGTCACCTTAGGGAGTCTTATGATCAAGAAAATTCCATGCAATATTCACGATTGCGTATTTGCTCAGAAACCCTTAAATCTAATTAAAAAAGACATTCAACTTCAACACATACGCTTTGGTCACTCATCCTTTATTGTTTTCAAAGTTATATTTCTTTTATCATTCAAAGAAAATTCTTTTTTTCTTTCCTATGGGGTACATCCTCTACACAACTACATCAACTTCTTAGTGTTCGATGCTTGGTGTCTTTTATTGATAATAGCTTTCATGTGGCATGATTTTCTTATTAAAAGTGAAAAATGATGTAAATATAATCTTTTGCATTTTTATATTCTAATTAAAAATTAGGTTGATGTTAAAATTAAAAGAGTCGAATTCGATAAGGCCAATAACTATTTTCACGATTCTCTCCCCTTTTTAAGAGGCTTGAATAACATATAGTCTTGTTATATTTATACATCTCTAAAAAATGGAGTGCTTAAAGTAAAAGAATGGCCACCTATATCACGACCTGGTCCGGAACTTCAAATTAACCAAGAGGGAAACAGACGGTCTGACGTTGAAAATTAAATATTTTATATTCGTCTAAAATTTAAAATTATTTTGTTATTGGTTATTCATGTCTTCCATAAATGTTTTCCCTTCTATCGCTTATCTTTTAATCACTTATTTAACTTGAAAAATTAGTTTAAAACAACTGTGAGCTAAACAAACCAGTGAATACTCATACTCCCCAAATTACAACAATACAAATAAAAAAATAATATGCATGTTAGTTAAGCTTCTTTATAAATCAATATAAATAAATATTTAACATGTTATTCAAAAATTCTATATCAATATCGTATCAATATAATTTAATATCCATACAACTGTCACAAGAGCACCGTCTAAAATTTGTATCAATTAATATACATTAATATCAATATGTTTTTATATATGTGCACGATTACATTAGTGTTATCTCATTAGTATTATCAAAGGGTGACTCAATCATAGTCATGCACAATAAAAACAATATATGCAAATTATATCATTCATAATTTCATATCACTCAACTATAATGCATTAATTATTTCGTCTATGAGATTGATTATAAGCATTCACATCGAAATGACCGATAAAATTTTAATAATAAAACAACCAATTGCATTAATTAAGCATAATTAACAACCCATAAAACTAGTTTAGAAGAAATATCAAATTGTCGTTATATATTAAAAATATGACTACTCGCCTTGATGCTTGATAATCCACTTGCTATTGACGTCATTCTTCTAAAAATGAATGCTTAAACATGATAAAAAATTAATTAATTTAATAAACTATATAAAAATTTAATTTATAAAATCCCTCTAAAATTATTATTCAATAAATATCTTATTATTATTATTATTATTATTATTATTATTATGAAGTTTTAATGTTAAATTAATTTAATATATCTTACCTTAATTGAGCCCTACACTTCGCGAATTGTCTCCTTCCTCACTCGGTCGCACGCGAGCTACCTACCCTTCTTCCTCTCTACATCGCCTTTCTTCCCCTTTCTCCTTCTTCGGCTTAGGGCTCCGATCTCCTACGATCAACACTTCGGCTCCCTCAACTCCCAAGCCCCTCTCCTTCATCTATCTTGGTTCGACCCAGGAAAAGTACACAGAGACCTCTTCTTCGATCGCAGTTTAAACCAACATCGCTAGTGATCAACGTTGCCTTCTCCTTCCTCAGTCGCGACTCAACCTAGAGCAGTGCAAGAAGCCGATCTCCTCCCTCACCGAGGCTCTTTCTTTGATCATGGTAGGTTCTTGCCTTTCCTTTCTATTTATAGTGTGAACTCGTCTTCTAGACTCATTTTCTCTAGAAAAGTGTGCAAAATAATAGTAGATTAAACACAGACATCCAACCATATCGTAAGTTGGTTAACTGGTTAACTATAAAGGCCTTTGAGTTTAAGAGGCCTTTGAGTTTAAGACTTTTACACACGTCTAAAACAAATTATTTTCCTATTTTAATATCTTAGATAACCTTTTCTCCAAAATATTGAAGTTTTGTCTTTGCTCATATGCTTTCCCAAATTATAGAAAAAAAATAATCATCGAGTAATTAATGTCTTTATTAGTAATTCTTCTTTAAACAAAGATATAAATGCTATAATTACCTCAATAGAAAGTTGCAAGGGTCAAATGAGATAATTTTTAATAAAAGAGACTAATATTTGGTTCCTATTTATTCAAGGACGAAATAGCATCTAGGAATAATTTGTTTCTCTTGGATTGTCGTCCTTTACCCCTTATCCCAACAAACAATTTTATTCCAAAATCAATCATATGCTCAAATTGGGCCTTTTATCTTATTTGGCTGTTACAGTTTTACTCAAGTGAAAAGAAATCTTAATATATGCAAGTTCATCGAACCGAATAAATCCTTATCACTAATTCGCTAAGAAAACTCTGAAGTCCACAACTAAAGGTAAAAAACGTCTACTGAAGATCCCTTCACTTATTTTTATTATATAAAATTTATTTAACACACCAATCCTTAGCGGTGTCCAAAAATGTCCCTGCATTCCAACTCGACTTGAGAAAATTGGGTTCAGGTTGACCTGAATAATTTTCAAGTCGAGTTTAGGTTTAGGAATCCTAACGTGTTTAATTTTTTTAGTTAGGTTTTTTGGTTGACTAGCTTACCCGAAATCGACCGGCTAACTCAAAATTGGCTTGAGATCGATTGCCAACCCAAAATTGAGTATAATTCACCGTTGTTATGACTTACGTTAAATGAGTTATACTGGTCAGGTTTGGCTCTACCGATTGAATGTGAGTCATGTTCGAGTGACTTTCTGATCTATCGTTTCATATTTAGGGCGGTTTGGATCCAAGAGTTTTGGGTCAGACTAATTTCGAGTCAGGCGAAACTTAATTGATGCCTCTATGTCAACCCTTCTTTAGTAGTCTTTACATTTTTTCTATCCATAAAATAATATTTGAAGCTTCAAATAGCTTCAAATATTATGAATTGGAATAATTAGACAAGGAAAGAAATTAAAACTCTTTAAAAATATTAAATATAATAAATGGTAAACTTTCAAATGAAAAAAAAAAAAAAACGGTAGGATGTAAATGAGCTCTTACTATAAAACATAAATCTGAAGGTTTGCTAGAAAGGTATAAGCTGTATTAGGAGCCAATTGTTGAACTCATTGTCTCAAATATATAGGATTAATTACCTTGAAAATGTTACTTTAGTTGTTGAAATAAATATTGTTAGAATTCTCTTAATCCTTAGCAGCTACTCGGAACTGAAATTCACAATATATTGACGTGAAAAGTACTTTCTTATATGTGATTTGAAGGAAGAATTATATACGGAGGTCTAAGCGGGATTTGGCATCAATAAAGAAGAAATGAAAACTGAAAATGGTTTTTTATAAGTCGAAATAATCTCTAGGGACATGATTTTAGTAGTTCACGAGGTGATGCTCAATATGTGATATAATTATAGCTAATGAGCCAATACATTAAGTGTGATACCATTATTGTGATACCAGGGACATGGTTTTTGGCGGTGTCTTTGGACAGTTAGATTATGGTGATATCATTATTGTAAAAATCAATGATTTAGAAAGACAGGAGAATTTAAAGAAATGATTAATCTTAGTTTTTTTTATTCTTTTTGAGAAATTTGAGCGAATTTAATCTCAAACACATGTACACTTCATATGCAAGGTCTTAGTTGAAGGGCTAAGCTCTCGACCAACAGGCTAAGGCGGCTTATATATTGTTCTTAGATTTTGAAGACAAAAAATTAATCAAAGGATTATTAAGAGTGAGTCTTTTAGATATTATGGGACAAGTTTAGAATAGATGACATCCATCTATTTACTTGAGGGGAAGCATGAAAGCTCTATATAATTTCTGTTGGTCAGACTCACGCTTGTGAAGACCCTTGCCCTATTGTCTTCCCCTTTCACTATCCCCTCCTTGATCTATGAAATCTTTATTGTTTGCTCATCAATATTTAGGCTGTTATAATTATTATGTACTTATTATTTCTTTATTTTATATGTTTTTCTATTTCATACTCCCCCTAGATTATATAAGGGTGTGTTTTGGGCAGCTTGTGTTTATCCAGATAAACCGCTTATCTAGAAAAATAGATCGCGGGATTCGACTCGCGTTCTACGTTTAGTGTAAAAAACCAATTGCGTTTTCAGATAAGCCGCTCAAACGAAATTTCCAGACGATGAGATGGCATTTTCGAAACGCTGTCTCGCGGATAAGCTGCCCGAAAAGAAGCCTAAATATGTTACGGTTTTCGGGATGACACACAAAACCATTTCTTTGCAATTTATAGATTTTGGGAGTAAAATGGCCTCATATGAATATCCAGATGATTATTTTGACACAACCGCACACACACNCAATATGTGATATAATTATAGCTAATGAGCCAATACATTAAGTGTGAAACATAGTTTTTGGCGGTGTCTTTGAACAGTTAGATTATGCTGATATCATTATTGTAAAAATCAATGATTAAGAAAGACAGGAAAATTTAAAGAAATGATTAATCTTAGTTTTTTTTTAATTTTTTTTTGAGAAATTTGAGCGAATTTAATCTCAAACACATTGTACATCTCATATGCAAGGTTTTAGTTGAAAGGCTAAGCTCTCGACCAACAGGCTAAGGCGGCTTATATATTGTTCTTAGATTTTGAAGACAAAAAATTAATCAAAGGATTATTAAGAGTGAGTCTTTTAGATATTATGGGACAAGTTTAGAATAGATGACATCCATCTATTTACTTGAGGGGAAGCGTGAAAGCTCTATATAATTTCTGTTGGTCAGACTCACGCTTGTGAAGACCTTTGCCCTATTTTCTTCCCCTTTCACTATCACCTTTTTTATCTATGAAATCTTTATTGTTTGCTCATCAATATTTAGGCTGTTATAGTTATTATGTACTAATTATTTCTTTATTTTATATGTTTTTCTATTTGACGCTCCCCCTAGATTATAGAAGGGTGCGTTTGGTGCAGTTTGTGTTTATCCAGATAAGCCGTTTATTTGGAAATGCAGACCGCGGGATTCGACTCACGTTCCACGTTTAGTGTAAAAAACCAACTGCGTTTTCAGATAAGCCGCTCAAACGAAATTTCCAGACGGTGAGATGGCATTTTCGAAACTCTATCACGGCGGATAAGCTGCCCGAAACGGAGCCTAAATATGTTACAGTTTTTGGGATAATACACAAAACCATTTCTTTGCAATTTATAGATTTTGGGAGTAAAATGGCCTCATATGAATAGCCAGATGACTATTTTGTCACACACACACACACACACACACACACACACACACACACACACAGAGTCTGAATAATGTTGGTCATTTATGCATCTGTGTTCATTCACTGCTTCTCCATGTTCTCCTATTTGTAAGAAGTATGATTGTTATATATTCNTATTATGTACTAATTATTTCTTTATTTTATATGTTTTTCTATTTGACGCTCCCCCTAGATTATAGAAGGGTGTGTTTGGTGCAGCTTGTGTTTATCCAGATAAGCCGCTTATTTGGAAATGCAAACCGCGGCGGATAAGCTGCCCGAAACGGAGCCTAAATATGTTACAGTTTTTGGGATGACACACAAAACCATTTCTTTGCAATTTATAGATTTTGGGAGTAAAATGGCCTCATATGAATAGCCAGATGACTATTTTGTCACACACACACCCACAGAGTCTGAATAATGTTGGTCATTTATGCATCTGTGTTCATTCACTGCTTCTCCATGTTCTCCTATTTGTAAGAAGTATGATTGTTATATATTTAAAGTATATTTGAATTTTTCTCAACCCTTTTGATTGCTTCTGTTTTGTCGCCCCAGATTTCTGCTTCTTTCAATTTGGCGGAGAGCAACGTTATGCCGAAAGTATTTGCAGAGAGCACGCTGAACTACGACTTCTGATTCACCTCTGGCTTATGGCATTGCTGAGCACATTATATTTCTGCCCCACTTAAATTTGATTTTGCAAGAAATTTTCATTTCTCATTCTGTTCTTTAGTTCTAATATCTTTGTCTTTGAACTAGTGGAGCAATTGGCCGAGTTTAATAGATAATCTGATATTCAAATATGAATTTATTATTTTTTGTTATATAACTTCTTTATATTTTTCATGGGTTTAACTCCATATATTAGGTTTGACTTGGGTTTATCTTAGAGTTATTCAATTTCAATATAGCTTGCTACATTATGTACATTTATATCAATATTTTATAAAGTATTTGTGTAAACAAAATGCTAGTTTGATTGATAGGTTTGTTGAAGATTTCATTTGTGGCTTTGAAAATTGGAGCAACCTGGCTGGCCTGGCCTATTGAAACATTCCTCCGATCAGTTTGATTTGTGTCAGAAAATTGCTCTGGCATATAATTGGTTGGAATTGGTGGTTGACTTGATGAACATGTCTAATTTTTTATGAGCGTTTTGATTCTAATATTGATCATGTTTTGTCCTTTTAACTTTATTTGGATGGTTGGAAATGAAGATTTTAGATTAAAATTTTAAATTTTGCATTAGTGGGCTCTGCCGGTCGCCTTGTTATTCAAGTGTCATCGTGGATCTTCAAAATGAGCTTGGGTAAGACGACGAGGGTTGTGTCATAGCTTCCACCCCTCTTTGTGAGTAGTTCTCTTTGGCAGTTGATAATTGGTTTGCTCTGTTATAAATAAAGGACTGGGAGGAGTTGAACTTTTTTGTCGATGTGTGTATGTTGGCTAGCTCTAATAGCTCGGTTTGTGTATTCAATTATCGTAATCCCAGTGCGTAATGAAAAGGTCATTCTTTCAAATCATATGCATGGTCTGCATGAGCGATTATGAGTTCTAAATCTTGAACATCTGACATTTCCTTTCTAGGATACCTAAGTACTGGTAAAGTGTACAATGAACATTCATTAGAAATTTATGAACGATATGATTATTCTTGGTGATAATCCATTGAACCACATAAGGGTTGATTCCTTAAGCATGATGAAAAAGAGCTCACATTTCAACACATTGTTGATCTTGAGAAAGGCATACAATTAACTTAAAAAACGATGTAGCCGGTCAGGTTAATCTGTCTTTTATAAGATTCAAGTTGAATCATTTTCTTGGCTCGACTTCGAAGATTTGTTGGGATAATGCATTTTAGGACAGGTGCCTTGCTTCAACGCGCCTGACCTAATGTTGATTGACTGGTGCTAACCCAATGCTGTCAAGATTATTGGTTTTGTCCCGCCTCTCCAAGACTGGGGGACTCTTCCGCCATTTTGCATTGGAACGTTAAGTCAGGGTTGTTGATCTTGCTTCTGATTTAGCACAACTCTAATCATTTCTAACATTTAATATTTAAGATTTTGGATTTAGTACACGAAAAATTTGTTGAAGCACTCCATAATATCATCAGTGTCCCTGTTGTGATGTTATTGTCTTGCATTGCTTCTTTTCTTGTTGGTAGCATGATCCACCATCATAATATTTTCTAGGATGTTGAATCCAAAATTGTATGTGAATCACACCCAAGGAAAAAAACATAATGAGGGGGAGGGGGGTGGGATGTACATTAGTGAATAATGTTAATTCTTCATCAAATTCTTCTCTTGTTTGTAAAAGATGTAATTCAATTGTGATATCAGTTTTTTATCTCCATTTGTATTGGGGTACTTTTAGTATTTTACACTCGGCAACTTATCGTCTGGTTGTCTTCTAACGAATCATAGTTAGTTTTGCTAGACCGGGTCAGTTTGGTTGACTTAGTTTGGTCAGTAGGGTTCGGTTGGCTTATCCAATCTTTGACCATCTTCAATCTCTAGTAAGTAGTCTCTAGTTCTCGGTTGGGTGGTCAAAGATACTTTATGGACTTGGCTCTTTCATTGGGTTGGCTCCGCTACGTGATAGACTACTGTATCAAGTCAGCTTTCTTATAGCGGATCACTCAGACACTTTTCTCATTTCCAATCAAGTGACTTACACTTGATCACTATGTCTTCTTCTTGTCCACCCTTTGGTTCGGTCGGTTTTGGCCTCGCAGACTTGGCTTGTCTAGTTTGGTGAGTCTTAGTGGAACTGCCTCCATCTTATTTTTCTTTTATGGATCGCTAGATCTCTGCTAGTTCTTTTTGATGTATAATTATCCTATAATAACTAACATCATCTTCTTTGTCTTCTCTACTACAAAGAGGATGATCGACATAAGACATTTCACACCCATCTTATTGTCCACTTGATATCTCTTCCTATAAAGAGAGTACTCAAGCCAATATTCCACTATCATTTGACTGTTAATATTCTCTATCAACCATTGCTCGATGCGTGCTCGTAGTTATCATCTAACGTGTATTTGTCATTAACAATTGATATCCATGTTATTGGTCCCCTAAATTATGAGATTTCAATATGATCATTGTCCAACACTTCTTAATGATTGACCACCACTGAAATCTATCAATCATTGATGTCTAACACTCTTTTATTATACTCATCTTCTCGCTATCACATGAGGTGTCATATAACCGCAAGACATAATATGAAATCAAATACATTAGAAACCTATAACAAGTCATATGCATAATTGTAATTTAAAAAATAAAATTACTTAATTTGAATTTTAAAATTCAAATAATATTAACATTATTATTATTATTATTTAATTTGAATAAGAAATGCGTCGCAATTATAAATTTGAAAAGAAAATCTATTTTGTTTGATACTTGGTTATTATGTCTTACTAAAAACCATAATTATTTATTTAATGTTTAACAATTACATTATATGTGTCAATGAAATTAGTCTTCAAAATCGAATGATATTATAGTAACGCATATAATTAATTATTTAATTTTTAGCAAATATTTCAATAATATATATATATATATATATATATAACATTTGATATTAAAAATAAATAAACTTATTTTATCTTTATTGATATTTTAAATGTTCATCTTTCAATAATTTAATTTAAAAATCAAAATTATTTTTATAATCATCATCAAATATTATTATTTTATATTGAAAATGTGACTGAACAAATCTCGTTACGGATCACGCGAAGAAGGCATCTTCGGTTTATCAAATCATGGGCCGACTAAAAGTGTAGAGCACCGCACTTAGACCAATAACAACTTAACCGACGCAAAGACATTCACAAAATCAATGATCGTTTAACAAAACTCTAACTTGGCCTCCTATGAAGACTTATCATAAGTAGAAAGATTGTCTATCAAATTACGGTGATGCACTCTCTGGCTGATGGAATAACCCTTCATGATGACAATGAGTATTAACGACGAATCCCTTCATGAAAGTCGACTTAGAATCTTTCAGTCTGTCAAACACTCATAGCCAACCAAGCAAAGACCAAACAACCAAACTGAGTAGTTATGAATATGCAATGGTGCATAAACAATAACATATGTGGTACAATGCTAACAATATTTACCGTTGTAAAAAAATGTCAAAGTCGGTTACAAAATGTAAATGTGTAACGACTCATAAATTTATTGTAACATTTCCACTAAGTGATGGACAATCATGTAATTTACTAGACCATCCCTACGATTTATAAATAAAAGGGTCATTTCCAAAGGAAATACTACTGAATGCATTCCTAGATAATTATTATTTTGACTCATTCTTTTTTATATCTCTCCTACTTATTTTTATTCCTCTCATCTGATCAACAGTGTATTCCTTGGGTGTGGCCCAAAAGAATTCGACAATTGTTATTATTATTACTATTATTATTATTATTATTATTATTATTATTGTCACCATTAATGGTACAACTTGATCTTGTTGATACTTGATGAATCTTATGACATGATTTTGAATTCATCTAAAAATAAATGCTATGTTATACTTTTCTCTGAGAAAAAAAAAAATTTATTAGCCTATATTTTATAAGGTTGATGTGATTTAAATTTATATATAATTTTCTAAAGTTGAAAGCCTTTTCTTTTACAGTTTAGATTTCTTTTGAAATTTACATGCATACAACTCAAATCCCATGTATTTAGACATCAAACACATATAATTTATATTTTTATAAATATGCCACCTCATCTATGCGTGAAATTATATATTTCACATTTTTTAAATAAAAAAATAACGATATTTTTTATGTGATGTGAAATTTTTTTGATAGAAATATGTAAAATAAAGTTTAGGTGTTGTGCATACAATTACATAAGAGACTTTGGAGGTATGTATATAAAATGCCTTTTTTTGAAAAATTTTAATTAATTTTTTGGCTAGCACTAAAAGTGCTTCCGCTATTTGATTGATGATAAAGAGATTGAAATTATATTATCAAAATTATATCTTACACCAGATACGCTTTTGCAAGAATCTGGATGAAATCCAACAAACAAAAAATATAAAAGAGTACAGCTAATGAGGACTCGTGGATGAAATACCAACAGGCCACAGAAGGAAGACCAAGGAATCATTGGTGGAAGACCAAGGGTTCATTATCACAAGGTTATGTGTTCACTAGAGGAATGCCAAAAGACCCTTTTGACAAAGTGCAACCTCTTAAACAGGGGTTGGAGGCTGATCGAGAGAAGGTCGTCTGAACCAAAGACTAAAGCTCCTATGGAGCCGACCAGAGGCATTGACGTACCTCTCGCCATAACTTGATTCAAGTGAAGAATACAACATCAATCANTTTATATTTTTTATAAATATGCCACCTCATCTATGCGTGAAATTATATATTTCACATTTTTTAAATAAAAAATAATGATATTTTTTATGTGATGTGAATTTTTTTTGATAGAAATATGTAAAATAAAGTTTATGTGTTGGACATACAAATACATAAGAGACTTTGGAGCTATGTACATAAAATGCCTTTTTTTGAAAAATTTTAGTTAACTTTCTGGCTAGCACTAAAAAGGCTTCCGCTATTTGATTCTTGATATAGAGATTGAAATTATATTATCAGATACGCTTATGCAATAATCTAGATGAAATCCAACAAACAAAAAGTATAAAAGAGTATAGTTAACGAGGACTCGTGGATGAAATACCAACAGGCCACAGAAAGAAGACTAGGGGTCCATTATCACAAGGTTATGTGTTCACTAGAGGAATGCCAAAAGACCCTTTTGACCAAGTGCAACCTCTTAAACAGGGGTTGGAGGTTGACCGAGAGAAGGTCGTCCGAACTAAAGACCAAAGCTTCTATGGAGCCGACTAGAGGCATTGACATACCTCTCGCCATAACTTGATTCAAGTGAAGAATACAACATCAATAGCTATTCCACGACGCCCTTGAGAGTTCTCATTAGAGACCAATAATTAACAATCACATAACAACATGAAACATTCTCAAAGGATCACCTCGTCAAATAGTAACTACTTCTCGAATTATGGTGATTCACTTTTTGACTAATAGCCTAACATTGTTTTGCAGACAGAAGTTCATTTTTAAAAAAGATTAATAATCAGGAATCAGACTAGTACAACCGATCGACAAAACCAAATCGATCAAGTCGTTCCGATGACCTGAAGAACATCAAAGGGCGATCGATAATCCTGATTCAACAAAGGCGAATGAGCATCTCTTGCCGAACTAGTACTAACTAAATTTAGCCTACCAAGTTATATGGTTGACGAATATAAAGTTTATATATATATCAAATAACCAATTTATCCTGCAACGCCCCAATAAAAGTTGGGCAGAAATGTAGTTCTATATATTGTACCTTATCTTCTATAAATAAGAATATCATTTCATTAAAAAAGGACAAATCAATAATTTTGATTACTGTTCATTACTATGCATTTGTCCCTGTATCTCTCTATTTGTCTCATCTATTTCACTTTATTCATTGGGTGTGATTCACAGTCAAATCAGAATTCAATATTTTTATTTATGTGCATTAGATATCTAGTTTTTAATATTTATTTATGTTAATATTTTAATTATAAAAAATAAAAAATATATTAATATTATAAATTTTAAGATGGAATATGTATTTTTATGCATATGAAATATATAATATCTTATATACGTCCTAAATTACATTTTACTTCGCTTTTGTCTTGCTGATAAAATCAAAAATTTTTCGGTGCGAACTCCTGCGTAGTTTTACGTGCGACGCAGAGCATTCCTAAGTTATTTTCAAGTTATTTGTGGATTATTTTCAATAATCTAGAAATAAATCAGAAATAACCCGCGATATTTATTTTTAAATTATTTCTTTATTATTTTTGAATTACCCAAAAATAATCTTAAAATAAAAATATTCTGCCCTCAGCAAGGGTAGCTGTTAAATTGCGCAACTGCCCTCGTCACATATAATCAGCAAGACGACGATCATCTATCAACGTCACAGTTCGCGCTGAAGGGTTTTTCTCCTCCGGGGCAGGAGAATAGCGCTAAGCGAAGGTCCGACAATGTCAGAGTCTATAGGGCGATACGAAACGAACGCTGATGGTTTCGTCGGGTANGATTGTAAGATACCACGAGGGTTCCGTCTGGACCCTGAGCTGGAAGAGTTGCAGCCATATGAGTTATGAGAGAGTTGCACCTCTAAGTACACTTGAAGGGAATTCTTATCCTTGAGTGTGGCTTAGTAGGTCAGCTCGATCAGGAGCTCACCATGCCGAAGATGATCAACAGACACCTTTTTGTACCATTTTTTGATATGATGAGATCTGTATCAGATGTATTTAGTATATGATATGTAGTCAGTATATAATGTTTCAGATATGTTCAGCATGTTGTCTTTTGATGCTTCGACATGTACACAATCTGTAACTCATAGTTGAAGCAGATTAATGAAATTTCTTTCAAGTTTCAACTTATTTATCAAATTGCCCTCTCTTGTGTGGTTGATGAGAAGCCATACGAACGAAGAATGATACCGAAAGCTCAATATTAAAACATCAAAATCTTTTTGAAAATTAACCAAAATAAAAATATTATGCTCTTGAGTAGAGCTTCTCGAAGGATTTGATGTTGAGTCCCTTAAGCATGAAAGCTACTGGCCCATGAATGCTTTTGAGTAAATCTAAATTGCTTGATGTTCCTGTAGCTGGGGTTCACATTTCATGCTAAGGTTTCTCCACCTCAAAATATAGTCCACCAAAGTTTTGCTAGGCTTTTGTTTTTCCATCATGAACTCTCCAATAGGCACATGATGTTGTGCTCTGGCGAATCTTTTCACAAATAACTATTCCAACTCAGAAAATGTTTTAATTGACCCGTTGGGCAAATCAGCGTACCAGTCGAAAGAAATTCCTGACAAGCTGTTGATGAACTACTGAAAGAGTAGAGCTCCACTATTTCTCGTGTTGCCACAGCTGGCTCGGAAATGTTTTATATGGTATCTGGGACTCCCAGTCCCATCAAATATCTTGAAGTTTGGGGCCAGAAAGCCCTTGGGGAAAGCCACAACATCAAATTCCTCTGGGTAAGGTCTACCCTTTAGAACCAATGCACCACCCTTAGATTGGGTTAAGGCGTCCCTGACTTGTTCAACGATTTTCCTAAATTCATTTTCTAGTATAGCACCTGATCGAGAATCCTTTCTATGTTGCTCGTCTATGTCTGCTGAAGCAACCTCTCTTCTTTCATCTGTTATGTGTATGATTTCTGGCTGATTGATCTCTGGAGAAGCCAATTGCGGAGCTTGTGATTGCCCCTGAATAGTGGCCATGGCAGTCATGGCTGCGATCATTTCTTTTATTCTTTTCTCCAGTAGACTAACTTGCTCATCCCTTAGGAGGATAGCTTTACGTAGCTCATCTACGGCGTTCTCTTAGGTGTGAGGTTGAGCCTCGCACGCAGATATAGCGGCACTTATTTCAATTACATGGACATCCATGAAATCTTCTTCCAAGTAATCATTGTAATAAAAATTTTCTTCATTGCTATCAACAAAAACTCCATGCTCTCGAGCTAACTTAGAGATCTCAATCCAAAGTTTCTCAACTTTCTCTTCAATTATTGATTCCTTGATCGCTTTAAGATCAGGAGGAACCTGATGGACATCCTCTACTTGTTCCTCTATCTCGCTGGCTATTGTTGCGACAATTTCAGATATTTCAGACCCTGCCTTCATTCCATGTTCTTATCCCATGTGCCCACAGGACTATATCGGTGCAGTGACCATGGGTACCCATACCTCTTTCTTATTTGATGATGATGTCTCAGGACGGAGTGTCTTAGCTGAAACATCAGTATGTCAAGGGAAAGTATGCTCCTCTTGGTGTAGACCCACTACAGTGCTAGGTAATCGTCTTGTCTTTGCCTTTGGGATTGTAGAAATATCTCCATAATGAGTGACGGGTAAGGCTTTCGGACTTGGTCTCGACTTAGCCGGTCGACGANCATTGCTCGATGCGTGCTAGTAGTGATCATATAATGTGTATTTGTCATTAGCAATTGATATCCATGTTATTGCTCGCCTAAATTATGAGATTTCAATATGATCATTGTCCAACACTTCTTAATGATTGTTCACCACTGAAATCTATCAATCATTGATGTCTAACACTCTTTTATTATACTCATCTTCTCACTATCACATGAGGAGTCATATAACCACAAGACATAATATGAAATCAAATACATTAGAGACCTATAACAAATCATAATGCATAATTGTAATTTAAAAAATAAAATTACTTAATTTGAAATTTAACTTTCAAATAATGTTTATTATTTTTTTTTTAATTTGAATAAGAAATGCGTCGTAATTATAAATTTGAAAAGAAAATCTATTTTGTTTGATATTTGGTTATCATGTCTCATGCCTATGATTATGTAAAAATTTGAATTCTTACTAAAAACCATAATTATTTATTTGATGCTTAACAAATACATTATATGTGTCGNTATGATTATGTAAAAATTTGAATTCTTACTAAAAACCATAATTATTTATTTGATGCTTAACAAATACATTATGTGTGTCGATGAAATTAGTCTTCAAAATCGAATGATATTATAGTAACGCATATATTTAATTATTTAATTTTTAGCAAATATTTCAATAAAAATTTATATAAAACATTTGATATTAAAAATAAATAAACTTATTTTATCTTAATTGATATTTTAAATGTTCATCTTTCAATAATTTAATTTAAAAATTAAAATTATTTTTATAATCATAATCAANTAAATGTTCATCTTTCAATAATTTAATTTAAAAATTAAAATTATTTTTATAATCATAATCAATATTATTATTATTGTATATTGAAAATGTGACTGCACAAATCTCGTCACGGATCACGCGAAGAAGGCATCAAAGGATCGAGTCATCTGACATCATTTCGATTTATCGAATCATGGGCCAACCAAAACTGCAGAACACCACACATTAGACCAATAACAACTTAACCTACACAAATGCATTCACAAGATCAACGATCGCTTAGCAAAACTCTAACTTGGCCTCCTATGAAGATTTATCATCAGAAGGAAGGTTGTCTATCAAATTACGTTGATACACGCTCTCTGGCTGATGGAATAACCCTTCATGATAACAATGAGTATTCACGACGAATCCCCTCATAAAAGTCGACTGAGAATCTTTCAGTCGGTCGAACGCCCATAACCGGCCAAGCAAAGGTCAAACAACCAAACTGAGTAGTTATGAATATGCAACGGTGCAGAAACAGTTGCTTATGTGGAACAATGCTAACAATATTTATCGTGGTTAAAAAAAAATGTCAAAGTCGGTTACAAATATGTAAATGTGTAATGACTCATAAATTTACTATAACATTTCCACTAAGTGATTGACAATCATGTAATTTACTAGACCATCCCTATAATTTATAAATAAAAGGGCCATTTCCAAAGGAAATACTAATGAATGCATTCCTAGATAATTATTATTTTGACTCATTCTTTTTTGTATCTCTCCTACTTACTTTTATCCCTCTCATCCGATCAACAGTCTATTCCTTGGGTGTGGCCCAAAAGAATTCGACAATTGTTATTATTATTGCTATTATTATTATTATTATCATCATCATCAATGAGACAACATGATGTTGTTGATACTTGATAAATCTTATGACATGATTTTGCATTTATCTAAAAATAAAGGCTATGTTATACTTTCCTCTGAGAAAAAAAAGTTTATTAGCCTATATTTTAAAAGGTTGATGTGATTTAAATTTATATATAATTTTTTAAAGTTGAAAGCCTTTCCTTCTACAGTTTAGATTTCTTTTGAAATTTACATGCATGCAACTCAAATCCCATGTATTTAGACATCAAACACATATATTTTATATTTTTATAAATATGCCACCTCATCTATGCGTGAAATTATATATTTCACATTTTTTAAATAAAAAAATAACGATATTTTTTATGTGATGTGAAATTTTTTTGATAGAAATATGTAAAATAAAGTTTAGGTGTTGGGCATACAATTACATAAGAGACTTTGGAGGTATGTACATAAAATGCCTTTTTTTGAAAAAAAATTAATTAATTTTCTTGCTAGCACTAAAAGTGCTTCCGCTATTTGATTCATGATAAAGAGATTGAAATTATATTATCAAAATTATATCGTACACCAGATATGCTTCTGCAAGAATCTAGATGAAATCCAACAAACAAAAAATATAAAAGAGTACAGCTAATGAGGACTCGTGGATGAAATACCAACAGGCCACAGAAGGAAGACCAAAGAATCATTGGCGGAAGACCAAGGGCATCCGAACCAAAGACTAAAGCTCCTATGGAGCCGACCAGAGGCATTGACGTACCTCTCGCGATAACCTGATTCAAGTGAAGAATACAACATCAACAGCTATTCCACGACGCCCTTGAGAGTTCTCATTAGAGACCAATAATTAACCATCACATAACCACATGAAACATTCTCAAAGGATCACCTCGTTAAATAGTAACTACTTCTCGGATTATGGTGATTCACTTTTTGACTAATAACCTAACATTGTTTTGCAGACAGAAGTTCATTTTTAAAAAGGATTAATAATCAGGAACCAGACTAGTACAACCGACCGACAAAACCAAACCGATCAAGTCGTTCCGATGAACTGAAGAACATCAAAGGGCGATCGATAATCCTGATTCAACAAAGGCGAATGAGCATCTCTTGCC
Source organism: Phalaenopsis hybrid cultivar (assembly GCA_002079205.1). Lineage (NCBI taxonomy): Eukaryota > Viridiplantae > Streptophyta > Magnoliopsida > Asparagales > Orchidaceae > Phalaenopsis > Phalaenopsis hybrid cultivar. The sequence continues at coordinate 266,786 of JXCR01119735.1, read as the reverse complement.
GAACTAGTACTAACTAAATTTAGCCTAGCAAGTTATATGGTTGACGAATATAAAGTTTATATATGTCAAATAACCAATTTATCCTATAACGCCCTAATTAAAGTTGGGCAGAAATATAGTTCCATATATTGTACCTCCTCTTCTATAAATAGGGATATCATTTTATTAAAAAAATNTGAAACATTCTCAAAGGATCACCTCGTTAAATAGTAACTACTTCTCGGATTATGGTGATTCACTTTTTGACTGATAGCCTAACATTATTTTGCAGACAGAAGTTCCTTTTTAAAAAGGATTAATAATCAGGAACCAGACTAGTACAACCAACCGACAAAACCAAACCGATCAAGTCGTTCCGATGGACTGAAGAACATCAAAGGGCGATCGATGATCCTGATTCAACAAAGGCGAATGGGCATCTCTTACCGAACTAGTACTAACTAAATTTAGCCTAGCAAGTTATATGGTTGACGAATATAAAGTTTATATATGTCAAATAACCAATTTATCCTGTAACTCCCCAATTAAAGTTGGGTAGAAATATAGTTCCATATATTGTACCTCCTCTTCAATAAATAGGGATATCACTTCATTAAAAAAAGACAAATCAATAATTTTGATTACTGTTCATTACTATGCATTTGTCCCTGTATCTATCTATTTGTCTCATATATTTCACTTTATTCATTGGGACAAATCAGAATTCAATATTTATATTTATGTGCATTAGATATCTAGTTTTTAATATTAATATATGTTAATATTTTAATTATAAAAAGNAAATCAATAATTTTGATTACTGTTCATTACTATGCATTTGTCCCTGTATCTATCTATTTGTCTCATATATTTAACTTTATTCATTGGGTGTGATTCACAGACAAATCAGAATTCAATATTTATATTTATGTGCATTAGATATCTAGTTTTTAATATTTATATATGTTAATATTTTAATTATAAAAAATAAAAAAAATATATTAATATTATAAATTTTAAGATGGAATATGTATTTTTATGCATATGAAATATATAATTTCTTATATACGTCCTAAATTGCATTTCACTTCGCTTTTGCCCTGCTGATAAAATCAAAAATTTTTCTGTGCAAACTCCTGACGTAGTTTTACGTGCAGCGCATGATATTCCTGAGTTTTTTTCAGGTTATTTTTGGATTATTTTCAATAATTTTGAAATAAATCAGAAATAANTTTTTATGCATATGAAATATATAATTTCTTATATACGTCCTAAATTGCATTTCACTTCGCTTTTGCCCTGCTCATAAAATCAAAAATTTTTCTGTGCAAACTACTGACGCAGTTTTACGTGCGGCGCATGGTATTCCTGAGTTATTTTCAGGTTATTTTTGGATTATTTTTAATAATTTTGAAATAAATCAGAAATAACTCGCTCTCGTTATTTTTGATTTATTTCTGGATTATTAAAAATAACAAAAAAAAAAAAATTAAAAATAACTCAAAAATAAGAGTTAGAGATAGGTAATTTGCGTAATTTGCCTGGACAAAAAATAGAGAAAATCCTTACATTGCCAACTGCCCTCGTCACATATGNAAAAAAAAAAAAAAAAAAAAAAAAAAAAAAAAAAAAAAACACTTAAAAATAACTCAAAAATAACAGTTAGAGATAGGTAATTTGCGTAATTTGGCTGGACAAAAAATAGAGAAAATGCTTACATTGCCAACTGCCCTCGTCACATATAATCAGCAAGACGACGATCATCTATCAACGTCACAGTTCGCACTGAAGGGTTTTTCTCCTCCGGGGCAGGAGAATAGCGCTAAGCGAAGGTCTGACTATGTCCGAATCTATAGGGCGATACGAAACGAACGCTGATGGTTTCGTCGGGTGTGGCGGCGCGTCTTCTTCGTTGAATGAGGCCTACTCGGGAGGTTCCAGATCACAGGTCTGCTTCTCTTCNTCGTCGGGTGTGGCGGCGCGTCTTCTTCGTTGAATGAGGCCTACTCGGGAGATTCCAGATCACAGGTCTGCTTCTCTTTTATCTCTGTTGTTTTTATAGTTTTCCCATCGTAGTGCGCGATCCGGTTCTGCTGGTGTCTCATTGGAGTAAAGTAGGTAAACTTCTGTTGTGGAGTGTTTTTGCGGAAAACTCGTGTATCTTTATTATATTCCTTTTCTTTCCGCTGGTGTTAATTGTTGGATTTGGCGCATATTCTGTGAGTCGAGAATTCAGTGACCGAGGTTTTAGAGGTTCTAGGGATAGTAGCCCGTTGTTTGAGTTTGAAGACGGTGTGCGTGATTCTTCACTTTATGTTTGCTGTATGAAGCTCCNTCCGGTTCTGCTGGTGTCTCATTGGAGTAAAGTAGGTAAACTTCTGTTGTGGAGTGCTTTTGCGGAAAACTCTTGTATCTTTATTGTATTCCTTTTCATTCCGCTGGTGTTAATTGATGGATTTGACGCATATTCTGTGAGTCGAGAATTTAGTGACCGAGGTTTTAGAGGTTCTAGGGATACTAGTCCGTTGTTTGAGTTTGAAGACGGTGTGCGTGATTCTTCACTTTATGTTTGCTGTATGAAGCTTTTAGGTTTTATGGCTGCCTTTTATGGATTATATGTGGAATAGCTTCTTCCTCTTGTTGCTTGTGCTTATATATATATTTTCCTTGTGTTGTTTCTGCATGATCTGCTAGCTCTGTTCTCATCTGAGGCACTAGATTGAAGAGTCCGTTCCTTTATCTGGTTCCCGTCAGTCTCCTTCATAGTAGTCTGCATGAAGTTACATGCCTCGCTTTTATTCTTCTCTTTTACTTTCTTTGAATGTCTTGTTCTTTTTTGTTCATGATGCTTGTTCTAATGCATGTGATGAATTTGAGAAGCGCTGCTTCCCCATTTTCTATATACTTTTTATTTATTAATCCGGAACACAATTTACAGGATCATGAGAAATTGTCCGCTAAAAGCAGGGAAAGAGGCAGAGTAAAGGAGGATGGCAGAGAAAGCAATAGAGATGAGGAACGTGATTGGTATATAGGGAGGGGGAGGGAAAGTGACCGTCATCATGGAGACCATAAGGATAGAAGTGACAGAAAGGAACGTGAACGGGATAGAGTTGATGATCATGATCGTCACCTAAGCAGGTCTAGATCTGAAGATCATGATCGTGATCGCCATAGCCATCTCCGTAGGCAAGGTTACGATAATTATGAAAGACATCACGGCCGTGATGCTGATGATCATCGCAGCCGAGATTATGATAGGTAAGAGTATTTTATATTGCTTGTTTTACGCTTTTGTTTTCCCCCATTTTATGGTGTACACAAAAAAATTTTCATTCACCAAGTGAATGTGCTTTGAATTTATAATTTTAAAAAGTATAAAAACCTTCAAAATCTTTTTTTATTTGATGCAGAATGTGAAGATCTTCCAAAATTCAAACTAGTGATGGACGACAACAATTCAAACTGGATATTATTTTAATAAGGAAACCTTTTAGAATTCATTCGAGCAGTAAAATATGTCCTCGTAATCAATCAATACATTATAAAATACCAAGTTCTCATTGAACGATTGATTCTTTTTAACCACATTGTAAGTATAAATAAAGTATCATATATGATTCTCATCTTCATTCTCTCTATATCGTCATTTGAGAGACTTCAGATATTTGATAATATTTATTGAGCCGTATAAAAATGCTGCCATTATTTCTTTGTATAGACATATATACATTGGCCAATAATCCGGTCGCTCTAAGCTTTTATGAGGAATGTAGGTTTTATTAACTAACTGCTTGATCTCGTAGAAATTTCACTTAGTAGCATAAATACATTTCCTTTCATTACTACATAGAATGAATGAATATTTTATACAAAACATTGCCACTGAAACACCTGAAAGTTTTACGTTCTCTTCATTCTTTTTTCACATTTTTTTTTTTCATTGTTTTCTCATTATAGTCCACAGTCATTATATGGTACTAATGTATGTCAGGTAAGCTATCAACATGTAAGAAAATCCGCCATTCAAAATAAAAAAAAAGGCAAAAATGAACTTCTTCTTTGCAAAGCATGGGCCGGCTTATCTTTTCTTTGATTTTATGAATACATTTTTCAGTTAATTCACATGTTTTCAAAGAAGTATTGAAATGGAAATGAAGCCAGTTGATATCTCCATATACCTAGAGTTATTAGGGAAATGGTTCGTTCTCTTTAAATTCTCTAGTCATAATTTTCTTACACTATAGAGTACTCCATATGAGCTGATAGATGTATTCATTTGAAAACTATATGCTTATTAGTTAGTATTTCAGTATTATTCAAGTAGTGATTAGCTTCGCGAACACTAAAAGCACGATAAATGAGCATGCAAATTTATTTGAAGTCTTATCGTATTTTTTTGGAGTATGCAAGTCCTTTTGAAGGCTTATGGTATTTGATTCTTATCGTTGACTTAATCCTTGATGGCGATTACTTCCCTTTTGGATTTCAGGAAAGGGGTATATTTTTATTTTTGATGATAAAATTTTAAATTTATATTTATAGGACATCCTGCCCTGTGAATTTAGTTTTATAAAGGAGATTGGAATCCTCTCAAACATGTCTACAGGCGGATTAATCTCTCAACCATGTAGAATTGCTCTAATTTTTTTTTGGTGATATTCTTTTATTCTTTTGTTTTTGGTTTTCTCGAGTACATTTGCATCAAGTTATTGAGCCAATAAACACGCTTTTTTATGCTATTTCTTTTCTNCCCATTTTATGGTGGACACAAAAAAATTTTCATTCACCAAGTGAATGTGCTTTAAATTTATAATTTTAAAAAGTATAAAAGCCTTCAAAATCTTTTTTTATTTGATCCAGAATGTGAAGATCTTCCAAAATTCAGACTAGTGATAGACTACAACAATTTAAACTGGATATTATTTTAACAAGGAAACTTTTTAGAATTCATTCGNAAAATTTTAAATTTATATTTATAGGACATCCTGCCCTGTGAATTTAGTTTTATAAAGGAGATTGGAATCCTCACAAACATGTCTGCAGGCGGATTAATCTCTCAACCATGCAGAATTGCTCTCGTTTTTTTTCTGATATTCTTTTATTCTTTTGTTTTTGGTCTGATTATGTCTTAGTTTTCTCGAGTACATTTGCATTAAGTTATTGAGCCAATAAACACGCTTTTTTATGCTATTTCTTATCTTTTAAATTTTTATAACATATAGCTATATGAAGTTGAGATGACTTATAAAAAAAAGAAGGGTTGGGGGGTTCAAATACTGACAAGTTATAATTTATTGTCTATTATTTAAAGAAACTACCCCCATTAATAAAAGAATTTGGCCCCTCATGTGAAGTTGCCTATCAAAAATGAGCCTTANGGTTTCAAATACTGACAAGTTATAATTTATTGTCTATTATTTAAAGAAACTACCCCCATTAATAAAAGAATTAGGCCCCTCATGTGAAGTTGCCTATCAAAAATGAGCCTTGTAATTGTTCACATTTGCTTCTAAATTTGCACCTATCTTTCAATTTGATAATATGGGCAACATGGTGAGTGTTGGAAACAAAAACTTGATTACGTGACAAGTTATCTTCTATTGTCCATTATTTAAAGCAACTACCCATTAATGAAAGTGTGACGCTCTTCATATGATGTTACCTTTGAAGAATGAGTCTTATAATGACTTATTATTGCCTCTAAAGCGGCACTCATATTTGATATTGGTAATTCTTGCAAAAAAAAAAAAGAAAAAAAAAACATTTAATGAGGGTATCCGTGGGACTATTGCATCTATCTAATTTCTCTTTCTTTATATATAATAATAATTATAATAACAACAAGAAAAACATTAATAATGGTAATATTAAAAACTATCCTTACTGCAATTTTTTTTTATAGCTACTAGTAACTATATTTTTTTGGTTGGTCTCCTTGCTCTATCATTTCTCTAGCTACTTTTTTGATTAGCCTGCTTGTGCACATGTTTTTTGTGGTAACATTACATTGCTAGAAGCCTTTTTTTTATTATTAGAGATAGTGATGCCGCCTTCTCTAGCTACTTTTTTGATTAGCCTGCTTGTGCACATGTTTTTTGTGGTAACATTACATTGCTAGAAGCCTTTTTTTTATCATTAGAGATAGTGATGCCGCCTCGTCACTTCTAGGTGCCATTTCTTGCAATATTTTAACTTATTATTTTTTTCAATTCAAATATACCGAATGAGAATTTGTCTTATTTCCTTACGTTTATTTGTTCATGAACTAGGGGTTATGATAGAGAGAGTGAATGGCGTCACAGCCATGGATCCCGATCTAGGTCTAGTGACAGATCCAGGCATAGATCAAGGTCTCGGTCTCGTTCCAGGTTAAAGAGGTAAAAACTTGCAGGCATAAAAATTGATCTGTTATGTTTTATAANTCGGACTATTGCATCTATCTAATTTCTCTTTCTTTATATATAATAATAATTATAATAACAACAAGAAAAACAATAATAATGGTAATGTTAAAAACTATCCTTATTGCATTTTTTTTTATAGCTACTAGTAACTATATTTTTTTGGTTGGTCTCCTTGCTCTACATTGTTTAGGAGCCATTCATTTCTCTAGCTTCTTTTTTTGATTAGCCTGCTTGTGCACATGTTTTTTGTGGTAACATTACATTGCTAGAAGCCTTTTTTTATCATTAGAGATAGTGATGCCGCCTCATCACTTCTAGGTGCCATTTCTTGCAATATTTTAACTTATGATTTTTTTCAATTCAAATTTACTGAATGAGAATTTGTCTTATTTCCTTACATTTATTTGTTCATGAACTAGGGGTTATGATAGAGAGAGTGAATGGCGTCACAACCATGGATCCCGATCTAGGTCTAGTGACAGATCCAAGCATAGATCAAGGTCTCGGTCTCGTTCCGGGTTAAAGAGGTAAAAACTTGCAGGCATAAAAAATGATCTGTTATATTTTATAATTTTTTTTTATGCAAGTTATTTAAATGTTTTAAATTTTCTTGTTTGTTATAGGAACATCATGCTTTATTGTATCAATTTTTTTTAAACTAGAGCCCATTATGTTGAACGCTTTATGTAAATTTATTAATGACTATCTATAAATTTGCCAGATTAATCATTTGGCATTCCAAATATTATTGAAACCATAATTATGTGTGTATGAAAAGTTTTAAATCTAATGATTGGGTAACCTAATTAGAGTAGATGTAATTACATGATCTTTCATATATTAGAAGTATGCCTAATCTATAGAGACAGGAGCTTATATAAATATGTATCATATGCTTTGAATAGTGGAATCAGAAGAAAGAAAGTTTTCCTTTTATAATATGGTTTGAGGAGTTGATGATTTTGAGATGTAGTAAATATAAAAGTTGCTATTATACTTGGACAGTTAAGGTTGATAGTTTTATTTTTTTAATATTTAGGCTAATTTAATAATTATTTCCAGCAACCATTTATATCAGTGTTTCCTTAATTTCTGCATGTGGTTTCCAATTCTTCTTTTTTTTATTTTCAGATCTCTATACATTCTGTTAAAGATTAACGTATTGTCTGTTTTTTTCTTATTCTCATGCCATTTTCTCGTGGATGGATTTGTGTTTCATGCATTATGTATTTGAATCTATCAGTTATTTTGAATTTTGATTTATTGAAAGATGATGCATCCTTTTATGCTTGTTTTAACTATATTGGATCTCTGTTGTTTGCTTTATCCTATGCTGAAATTTTATAGTTCATGAAAAGAAGGTACTTCTTTATATATTTTAGTCTTTTTGATTGGCACTAGTGTACATTCTCGTGCTTTTATTGCCATCATCATTGTTAGCTTTACCTCAACTATCTGGTGCCGCTGTTATGCATTTTCATTTTTCTTTTGTTTCGGTTGAATGCCATCTAAGGTGTTAAATCCTCATCTTCACAAACTCTTTTGTAAAATTTGGAGGACAAATTATAGTTTTTCTTTATTTTTTAGTTTGTAATACACAAAATTTGGGGAAAGTGATTTATGCCAATCAACCAAACTTGGGCATTATAAATGCATTGTATTTAAATCACACTGCATTTGGAATGCATATGCATCTCAATTCTTAAATACTTGCAGTCAACTGTCCTTTTGAAAAAACGGACTGCAAGTTACCTAAAATATTATTTTATGTCAGAGGGAATGACAATGCTTTTGGGAACCCCAAAAATGTAGGCAGAGCATGGCTTTCTGTTCCCCCTGACGAGTTGGTTCAATTTGGAGATGATGAAATAAAATTTTTCTTTCTACTGTATTTACCGTATATAACATTTCAAATTAAGAATAAAAGATGATGGTGGGTCGCGGAGCAGGGAATAGGTCTGTGAAAAGAATTAAAACTCAAATATAACATAATTTTGAAGTTCACTGCTGTCAATTAAGAGAAGAATTGAGCGATGATGAAGTTGGAGCTTAAATGTGTCGTAAAAATCAAGAGATGTACAAAGGATTAAATCTGGAGTTCTATGAGAGGTTTGGAGATTGTAAGTGCTTGCATGGATAATTGCGGGCCTCACTAAGGAAGGCTAGAGCCACATACTAGGGAAATGTGAATTGATTTTGTGACATTGAATTTTGGTGAATTGAGTGGTCGGTAATGTTTGATGATTGATTTCGATTTAGAAGGCTTGAATGGTCCTACTTTTAACTTGTCAAAGTTTCGAGTTTCAATTTGAATAGTATTATGGAACAAGAAATTTTTAGTTCTTATTTCAAGCATTTTTCTTTGTTTATTTGGAAGTCCTGCTGTGCAAGCTGCGGAGCATATCTGGCCGCAGTCATGGAAAATGAAATTTAAGTTTCAATGGTTACTGGCTTCACTTTGATATATATTTTGCGACTTGCTGATGCCATTCCTACATGGAATTGCATATTTAAACCATTCAAGTAAGAAAAGCTTTGAAACAACTTGATAAATGTCAAAATATTAGAAAAATTTGCATCCTTCTTATCAATAATAAGTTGATTTTTTTGGAGTTTTGATAGATGCTGCATAATTTTTATGTATTTACATATTTAATATCTAAACTTTGATATTTACATATATGATATTTTAGTGTTATAATCACATTAAAATGCATCCATGCAAACATGTATTTCACTTTATAAAAGTTATTATTGGTAGAATTTTGATCTGTTTTTTATGATTTGAGTGTTATATCGGTAATTATTAAAGTTTTTTGCGCTAAATATGTAAATATTTAAGTCTTTTGTGGTATGTTTATAATTCCCCTTGTATTTTTTTGTAATTTTATCAGTCTTCAATGTTTTGGAGCCTTTTTGTCTCTGTAACTGCATTTTTTTTAGCTGGCTGTTGGGCACATATGTTCTTTGCGGTAGCATTACATCTCAAGAAATCGTTGTTATTGTTAGAGAGAATCACCATGAACATAACATTTGATGAGGTTCACATGGTGATTCATCACTTCCTAGGTAGCATTTCCTAGGCCCATTCTTGTTTATGATTTTTTTCCATGTTAAATCTGCTTGTTCATAAGTTGTGTTATTTCCTTGCCTGTATTTTTTCATGCTAGGGATTATGATAGAGAGGGTGAAGGGCGTCACAAACATAGATCCCAATCTCGATCAAGGGACGGATACAGGCACAGGTCTCGGTCTCGGTCTCGTTCAGGATCAAAGAGGTAAAGACTGTTATGCATGAAAAAGATTTTTCTTTTAATTTTCTTACATGCTTACTGTATGTTTGTTTTACATAGTTAATCATTTATTTATTTTTTTCTTTGCTTCAAATGTTTTCAATATCTTATTTGCTCTAGAAATACCAAGTTTTTATCTATTATTTCTCTCTTAAGATCCTGTGATTTGGATGCTGAATTTTATCATTGTCTGTTTAGAATTGCATCAAATTAGTGATTTGGAACTCCAAAATGTGAATGAATCATTGTTACATAACTTGAGGACTTGATAATTATGCGATAGTGAATATCAGTGTTTGCTTGATGTCTACTTTATACTTGGACGATTTGTGATTTTTGTTGTCTTATTTTTAAAAATATTTATACTAATTTAAGATTTGTTTTCGGGAACCATCTACTTCATTTGGTATTCATCTTTTAGCATGTGGTTTCTAACCCATCTTTTCTTTATTTAGGAGAACACTATACTATCTATTCAGGATCAGCATATTGTGCGTTTTGTTGTTCTCATGCCATTTTCTTGTGCATGGATTTATGTTCACATAACAACATGGATCAGAGTTATGATATTCTGCTTGCTGCATGCATACTCTTATGCTTGTTTTTATCTATTGGATTTGTGTTGTTCTCCCCAACAAAACAGTAGGGTTTCTATCTTGAACTTTTATAGCTCATGGAATGAAGGTTTTTTGCTTTTATCTTTCAGCTTTCTTGATTGACATTATTGTACATATGCGTATTCATAGTTATCATCATCGTTTGCTTTATCCCAATTATTTATGTTTGACATTTTATATTCTCATTTTCCTTCTATTTCTATTTAATATTGTCCCAAGGTGTTTAAATCTAATATTTGCATGTTTTTTTTCTAAAATTTGGAGGAAATTCAAGAGTTTTGTTTTTATTCTTTTGCTCGGAACACAATTTTGAAGATATTTACAGCTAGAGGACCTAAATGCTAGGGTGCTATTCCAGAAACAACTTCTAAGGGACATTTAGCGGGTTTCAAACATATTTATTTCAATCAAATTTGACACTTGAAAATTTTACATCCCATTTTCTGTAATAGTCACCCCAATTAAGCTTCTCAATTGGTTAAATAATCTTTTATTCATCTCTTCTATTTGCCTATTAGTTTGTTTATAGAAAATTGGATAAAATTTCATATTACCAAATAAGTTTCATTAAGATCTAAATGTTTGGTCAAGAAAACACTAAACAAAAAAAAAAAAAAAAAAACCTAGGGAGACTGAAACCAGCCATCGGTAATGTGTTCCAGCTAAAACCTTGTTGGTCTTTGGGTGACGTTCAGACCTTGACACTGAAGATGAAGATGGAGAGACAACAGAAGCAGAGTACCCACCCATCATCATTTTGATAACCACCCACAATTGGAGACATCAATCAGAGCGCACCTAAGACAGTTGAGAAGTGTGGTCAAGATGATGATAAAACTACCCAGAGTGAGAAGAAACCTGAGAAGAGCATCACCCCCAATACAATTTCAGCTAGGAAATGCATCAAATGCCATGCTTTTGTGAACATTGCTTCCAGTTGCTCGACGAGTGAGTTGCCCTTCACTGACTAGGGTGCAACGGAGGAAGTTTGCGATGAAGAGGTAGCTGAAGAAAAGGGTGAAGAGTACAGTCCTCCATCAAATAAGGGCTAGATGCTTGTGGTTCGTCGGGGCCTACAGATTGAGGCTATGAGGGATTAGTAGTAGCTTCTTCACAACATCTTCTACAAACTGTGTGCAATCTCATCATTGATGGAGGAAACAACAAGAATGTGGCATCTACATAGAAGGTGGACAAGTTGAGACTTACGACTCAGAGACTCCCACCCATACTCTCTGATGTGATTGAGGAAGAAGAATAGAGTCTGTATTGAAAGGTGTCTCGTGGAGTTTTCGACAATTGACAACCAGTTTTAGGACTAAATTTTGTGCTAAACGATGCCCATGAATGTATGCAACCTTTTGTTGTGGAGATCGTTGTAACTTGATTATCTGACTCAACATGACAAGTATAGGAACACTTGCTCATTCACTAAGATGGAAAGTACTTTGTTCTTATAACTATGCGGAGTTTGAGGTTACAGGTGCTATTGTCAGCAGAGAAATGCCAACGACATCGATTTTCATGATGATAGAGGATGGCTGGACGTTGGAGCTGATTTCAGACAGGGCATTCACTACGGTGAGCATTTTAGGACATCATGATCGATACTTTAACGCCATGGCCGACAACATTAGAGGGGGTGCAGTCCATTCTCACATCAAATAGGGATGGGCCAACCCGAGGCTTTCTTTGGACGACTCTGCGGGGCACAGTTGGCATGAAGTCCCAATTTGTTTCAATAGTGTACTCTCATTCAATTGGATCGATATGAATGACTGCTCGCAAGTGATGGCAACTCAGGTGTTTTTGGGGACAATGCTGTTTGCAATGGGAGCTAGGCGCTTTTAGGGCCGTAGTTGAAGATCCTTCATACCTGGGAGGTTACAACAATTGTGTCACTTTCAACATGTAGACAGTTTCAATGAATCAGGTCGAAGCTCTCCCAAATTCGAGATACTGACGTGGGGCTCGTGAGACTCTTCGTTGCCTGAACCGACATGGAATAGTTGAACCCCTTCAACTGGAAGGGAAACATGGTTGGCCAGCTCTAGTGAAGTGGGATTTATATGTTGTGTTTTAGGTTTTAGGCCAGTTTTGCTGTGTTTTTGCTCAGGACATCCGCTGACGTCTCATTTTTAGGGCTATATCTGAGGACGAGTGGTTGTCCAGCCGTATTTCGCTCTGAGGTGGTGATTATTCTTGATGTTCCCTATATCTGCATCCCACCCTATTGTTGCCACCTTCCCCTCTCCGCCCTGCAAGCGACCAACCACTACATCTCCATACCATCCCAGCTCACCCCACGACCGCCTGCTTGTTTGTCTTCACCTTGTTGCAACTCTTCAAACTTCTATCCCTTTGTTTATCTTCCTTCTCAGGCTCTCTTCTAACTTGCCCGTCAGTCTTCCTACAACCAGCCTCCCTTCCCGACCATAACCCGACCGTCAGTCACTCGCCAGTTGCTGACATCTTACCTACCACCTTCCGACCACCTTTTTTGGCGGAAGGGAATGCCACTACGTTAATTCCTCCTCTAACCGCACCACCACCCTCGCCCTAAGCTTTAGTTTGGGCTGTGTTGTATCTTTGGCAATTTTCTATTTCCTTGTTTCTTGTAATTACTATTTGATTTTCAATAATAAAATTTTTGTTTCTCGTTGTGGTGGGTTAACTCCGGTATCATCAATTCTTTGGATGCAAGAGGAACGAGGAAAAAAGAATTTTGAAAGAGTAAGGAAATAACCTACTTTTCTGTTTGATAGAGTTTCTTAAAGAAGAGTACTAGTAGTTTGGAATTGTGCCAGGAGGAAACCAAAATGTGGAGCTTTGGGTTCATGAACTCCAATGATGGAGTTTCTCCAGAGTTGAATTTGTTGTGAATCACATATCTTTTTTTTTTTTTTTTTGAATATTGCATTTTGCATTACTTAAACCCAAAAGTTACAAAAGGATGTAGAAACTTATGCCCCTTGGGCATTTACAAAATAAAACCTATCATGTTCTATAATGTCGTGAAGAATACGTGAATTTTTATCCGAGTAAACTAAAAAGTATCCTGTAAGGCATGTTGGGCACAAAATTTAGCGACATGGTTACAAGTCCTAGTTATATGGTGAAACAAAACTTGTCTAAACGTAGTAAGAAAGGCTAAGTTAGTACTGGATTCAGGCTGAATGCTCCATATACATTTATCCATGGGCTGGTTGAGGAAGCTAATAACATCATACTTATCTCCCTCCATAATAATTCCCCTCATTTCAAGCATCCAAGGTTATAACTGTGAAGAGGGCTTTTGTGCCATTTATTAAAGGAATTTTTGCCTTATTGAAACCCGACAAGGAGCCATAACTTTGTGATGCGGGATCGTCTTCCACATATCAGCAGGACATGGGAGCAAGCCGCATGTTCTCCCACAGTCACGTGAAGATAGAATCGAACTGTCATATATGTGGAGAGGAATGAAAGGATCTTTCAGATTTGTGGAGAGTGCTTTTGTGCCAAATAGTAGAGAGAAATTTTGCAGGCTTGGAAGCCAGGCAAAGCCATAACTCTGTGATGCAGGAGCGTCTCCTGCGTATGAGCGGGAGCGAGCCGTTTGCCTTCCGCAGTCGTGCAAAGATCAAATTGAGCGGGAGTTTTTTGTTTCCTTTTCAATTTTAGCAAGTTTTTTTCCTTTCCTTTCATTCGTTTATAGTCCTTCCTGTATATGTCGTGTATTAGAATTTATAGTGTAGTTTTTTTTTCCTATTTTTGCCAGGACATCTGCCCACGATTTCCAGGCTATATCTGGAGGCAAGTGGTGCTCCCACTTTATCTCGTTCGTGGTGTTAATTATCCTCGATCTTTTTCACTCCTTCCCTCCGGCATCACCATCACTATATTCGGTGCAATCACCTGGAAAACAACCATCTCACTATTTTCTTGCAATCGTCTACCACCTAACACTCTCATACCTTGCTGACAACCTCACCACAGGCTTCTAACCCTTAGCCAACCCCTATTCTGTCATCTATCTGCTGTTCCAGCCTCCTGGAATCTCTTCCCCCGCATCCTAGCTGCTGTCCCAATCCTATCGAACTATGCCTTACCACCTAAATAACTGTCATTCCTAGCTGCTGGTTAGATTGCCATCCCTTGCTGCACTGCTATTTTAGCCGCCCATAATAGTTGTTGCCCCTCTTCCACTGCCTGGAAACCTCTTCTTTACCTTGCCACCTTGTCGAAGCCTCTAACTTTCATCCTCTTTAGGGATCCGCCCTAAGAGTTTGTGTGTCATGTGTGATGTATTTTCCCTCTCAAGTGCGTGTAATTGTAACTATTTATTTGCTTCCAATAATAATATTTGCTTTTTCTTCTGTGGCGTACGTTAACTCCAACATCATTTAGTACCTGAAGTAGCCTAACCTTAGTTTTATTTTAGGATTTCCTTGCATACCCAAGCCACCTTCATAAAAATTTTCTATATGACCCTTAATTGTCTCTCCCAATTCTCTCCAGAAGATTTCGTCGTATTACTACAGTCTGTTGAGAGAATCTTTGAGCGCAAGGAAGTGCCAGAAGATAAGAGAGTGAAACTTGCGATCATCAACTCGAGGAAGAATGCCACCTTGTGGTTGAAAAATTTGCCGAGGCAAAGAAAGAGAGACTGCTGTGACAAAATTAACAAGTGAGAAAAGACGAGGAAGGTGATTACTCACCATCTTATTACCATCAGGATATGATTATGAGACTTCGCCACCTGCAGCTGAGACACCTATCAATGGAGGCGTTCACGACACAGTTTGGTCAGTTGCATATGAAGTGTGAGTTGGTCTAAGCTAGAGGAACATACCATATCTCGATATCTGGGGGCTTGAAGCCAACTATCAACAACATTGTGCAGCTGCTGTCTTATTGTTCATTGGGAGATGCCCAAACTTTAGCATTGAAGGGGACAGACAACTTAAACAAAGCAGACAACCACCATCATTCAGACAGACAACCACAACCAGAGACATCAGCAAGAGCACACCTCATGGAGTTGAGAAGATTGTTAGTAAAAGGACAAAAATACTTGAGTTAGAAAAAACCTGTGAAGTATAGTACACTCGCTACAATCACAACCAAAAAATACTTAGATGCCATGGATTTGGGCACATCACCTCCAGTTGCTTGATAAACCGAATAGGGTGTAGTTGAGGAGGTTAGCGACAAAAGGCAGCTGAAAAACAAGCTGAGTTGTATTGTCTTCCATCGGATAAGGGCGAGATGCTCGTGTTTCGATGAATCCTTTTGATTGAGGATACGATGAGCCATATTTTAGCCCATTGCACTATGAACATAAATGTATACAATCTCATCATCGATGGAGGGAACACCAAGAATTTGGCGTCTATGTAGATAGTGGAGAAGTTGAGCTTCATGATTTAAAAACATTCTCAGTCGTATTCTCTAACGTGGTTGAAGAAGAACATGATTAACATTGACATGTTTCTAGTGGAGTTTTTGATTGGAAGTCAGATGTAGGATCAGGTGTGGTGCGATGTTGTGCCCATGGATGCTTACCAAATTTGGTTGTGGAGACCTTAGAAATTCGACCGTAGCACTCAACATGATGGGTTTAAGAATACCTACTCACTAAGGATGGTAAGGATATCGTACTTCTGCCATCTGTGGAGTTCGAGATCGCCGATGCTCTTGCTAGCATAGAAGCGTTGGTGGGAATCAATTTTGGTGACGATATAGGATGATAGGACTGAGCGCCGATTCTAGACATGGGACAATCAAGTCAGAGAGTACTTTAGGACTTATGATCGATACCATATTGCCATGACCACCACCGTTCGGGGAGATTCATCCTACCCTCTCATTAGATCAGGTTGAGCCAACCGTAGGTTACTTTGAAGGATTCAACAAAAAAAATATGGGACACAAAGTCGTAGTTCAGTTCAATATTGTACCTAATGAGAGTTGGATCGATATGGATATATGTGCACAAGTGGAGAAAACTTCTCCAGTTTTTTGGGGGTCATGACAATAATCAGTGGGATTCAGGAGGTTTGAGGGCCATCGTTGACGAACAACCTTTAACCTCGGAAGGTTACAATAGCTCTATCATCAATAATGGGTAGACAAATGCTCGACGAATGAGGTTTAAGCTTTTCATCCCTGTGAGACTGATGCGACAACCTCTCCCACAGACGCTTGAAGATTGAAATGAGTTTTTTTTTGTTTTATTTTTAATTTAGCAAGTTACCTACTTTTCTTTCATTTTTTTTAGTTATTTTCTATATATGTCGTGTACTAGGTTCTATAGAGTTTTTTCGTGATTCTGTCAGGCAAGCCGTCGACATTAAAATTTTTTCTTCTAGGACTCTACCCTACTATGAGTTGTGATCATGTTCTATCTCGTCCAAAGTGGTGATTATCCTCGATCTTTCCACTTCCTTGAAAGCTTTCCTCTGCCACCGACATCACCGTATTCGCTGCAACCACTCGGAAAACCCCCTCATTGTTTTACTGCAACCGTATTCGCTGCAACCACCCGATAAACAACCCCCTCATTGTTTTATTGCAACCGCCTACCACTTAGCTCCCTCCCAAATTACTGCCACCCTCATTGCCAACTTCCAACACCCAACCAACCCCTCTCCTGCCATATATCCTCTGTCTCGTCTGCCGAAATCCCTTCCTCCGCATCCTAGCTATTGTCCCAACTTTCGAACCAGTGCCCTACCACTTAATCATTGTTCAACCACCCCCAAACAACAACTGTTGCTGTTTGGATTGCCATTCCTTGCCGCCCTTCTGTTCCAGCCACCCATAATCGCTGACGCCCTTCATCCATCGCCGAGAAACCCCTTCCTTACCTTGTCGCCATATCTCCAAGCTCCTAATTTGTCATCCCCATCACCTCGGCTCCGCTCTAATGCGAGTTTGCATGTTGCATGTGTTGTATTTTCCCCTCTCAATTGTCCGAGATGGTGACCACAAATTTGCTTTTTCTATTGTGGTTTGGGTTAACTCCAGTATCACTTTATTTTTTTTCCCTTTTTAATTAATCTAGTGATTTATTCTTGTAATATGGTTATTATAAACATGAATCTGAATATCAAAATTATTTATTGATTTCCTTAACTTAATAATGGTGGACACTTTGATTCATTATTTTTGAAGAAATAAGTTAGGAACACTAGAAAATCCCAACCAACCCCTCTCCTGCCATATATCCCCTGTCTCGTCTGCCGAAATCCCTTCCTCCGCATCCTAGCTATTGTCCCAACCCTCGAACCAGTGCCCTACCACTTAATCATTGTTCAACCACCCCCAAACAACAACTGCTGCTGTTTGGATTGCCATTCCTTGCCGCCCTGCTGTTCCAGCCACCCATAATTGCTGACGCCCTTCTTCCATCGCCGAGAAACCCCTTCCTTACATTGTCGCCATAGCTCCAAGCTCTTAATTTGTCATCCCCATCACCTCGGCTCCGCTCTAATTCGTGTTTGCATGTTGCTTGTGTTGTATTTTCCCCTCTCAATTGTCCGAGATGGTGACCACAAATTTGCTTTTTCTATTGTGGTTTGTGTTAACTCCAGAATCACTTTATTTTTTTCTCTTTAATATGCTTTTTAATTAATCTAGTGATTTATTCTTGTAATATGGTTATTATAAACATGAATCTGAATATCAAAATTATTTATTGATTTCCTTAACTTAATAATGGTGGACACTTTGATTCATTATTTTTGAAGAAATAAGCTAGGAACACTAGAAAATAGTTGAAGACATGTTTATTGGAGAGTGCTGAACAAGTCACGTATTAATCATGGATCCAATCTTAACTAATTTAACCAATAGAAGATTGATTGTTGATGGTTAAAATTTTTATTTATTATTCTTCTCACTATTAACTTCAACAGGACAAGCAAAAATATATTAGTCAAAACATTTATATTCATCCCAAAGAAAAAATTGGATTTGCTTTAATTCTTCCAAATTAACCCGAAATGAAGAGCAAATTTATCTGCAGGGGAGAAACTTATGAATGAGATCAATTAAAAAGGAAGAGTAGAGTATAATCACGAATCTGCAAAAGATCATCAGCTTAGCGTATGTATGAGATCAATTTAAAAGAAAACAGGAAGAAACATGGCACAATTGCACGTTTAATCAATTCAGTTGTTCAACTTTGAAATATAACAGCAGCTAAGAAATAATATTTTTTGTGCTGGTAATCAGCAAATAAACACTACATTAAGGAATCCGGTACTGTACAAGAGCAGAATTTTATAGCATTGAATGCAGTTGAGATCATTGCATGCACCCTGATTCCAAGGCTGCTAAGCCTCGTTGGTAATGCAATTTGAGGAAAAGCCTGGTCCGGGGTCTGGGGTGGAGCCATCCTCGAGAGGGAATAGATTGGAGAGCAGCGAGGCAATATTGATGGTGAGCTGGTGTGCGATAACTGTGAAGTAAGGACACTGCTGGAGTACATGTAGTCATGATGTCGGTCGTTTAAAAAAAAAATGAAATTGTCGGCCGCCGGAATGGACATCCCGACGCCCGATTTTAAAAGTTGTTTAATTTAATTTATATATATATTTTAGAAAAACTAATATTTTAATTTTTAAAAATACAAGACCAAACCGATCTCATATCTGCAATAGTTTAAATGATCAAGCACAACCGTAAGTAATATATTTACCTCGAAAGATATATACACAACTTGTTGGTGGTTCTTGATTAAATAAACTAAAGAATTTATGACATTCGTTTTAGTTTGCGAACTTTTATGTTGACCGATAAGTTCCCCTACCTAATATTAAGAAGTAAATAAGATTTATATTACCTGGGTTCTTAAAGCTCCCTATAGAGGCAAACCCCTATAGTTAATTACCTCTCAAATGACTGAAGTCACTTAAAAGAACTCTCAATGATGATCTGAGGCACCTATCTTTATGAATTCAAAGTTTGGGGTTTTCAATGTTGGATATAGAAAATTCAAGTGGGGAAATGGACCAAATAGAAACTTTTATTTCTGGAATCAAATGAAAGAAAAGTAGGGGATGTTACAGATCATGAGGAAAAACCTCGGTGAGTTCCCAAACTATCCTATTATTTGGCTTCAATTTAGAGAAGATGTTTTTTTTTATGTTTTATCCTGCCAATTTTATTATTTAGGACTTATATTTGCCTGACACAGTCATACAAATAATCTGGAAGATATGAGGGTTTATGTCGTATTGGACGACAACCTCGAAACCTAAAGCGAGTTAGGGTTTAAATTGCACAACATGACTGTGCAAACGCCTAAAAGATAAAGTGAGGATTGATGTCGTGCTAGACGGACTATTTCGAAGTCCTATTGCTTGTTTTTTAATTCTAAGAAAAAGTATGCTGTTGTAGATCGTCATCCTCCATCTGTTGTTTCTTCGTCGTGCTGCCCACAAAGACTTGTTCCAAGCTCCAAACTGTAGCGACTCCAAGTTTAGTTTCTGTTTTGTATTTGCAAGTATAATTGTTGTTGGGTCTCAAGGGCCCGGTGTACCTCCTAGCATATGTCCTGTAGTTCTCTACTCAAAGATTTTAACAAGTGCATTAAAGTAAATAATACAATAAGAATAACAACAAATTACAAGAAACTTGAACAAATTGCTAGAAAATCTGGTATAAGAAAGTCATAATAAAAAAATATGAATGAGTAAAACAAAACAAGATGTCATATATAAAAGACCAAGAGTATATGACTTAAATGTGATATTAGGAATGTCCCCAATTGCCAGGAGAATTTGAGTGTAAGGCTCAAGCTCAAATCCCGGAGCATTGAGTTTCACTGTAGGTTAAGTCATGGCAGAAAATTCATTACTTGATTTAATTAAAAGACCACATTTTGGTGCATCTTCGTGTCTAGTGTTTTAACTAACTTATGAGTTGAGGTCAAACACCTAGTTTCATCATTCATTTGAAAATTAGGTAGATGAATTCACCTAGGGTGTGCTTATAAAATTTAGGAAGCCCACACTTTAACTTGAGCTTGAAGTGATTTAAGGTGTTTTGTCCTCAATGAAGTATTTTTTAACTAATCCTCAAATATATTTTAAGCGTTTTCCAAATAATTAAATTAGAAATTCTCATTTTTGACTTAACCATTATAATAAAAATAAATCAATAGAGAAGGAAGCGGACCCACTTCTAAAAAGAAATCAACAAAACAAAGGGGCAAAACCGCAAGTAAATCGGCCTAAAGACGTTTAAATTCTTTCAGAACAAGGACCAAATCAGTCCCAAAAGGTGCGTATAAGCCTAAAAAATCAGTATTTAAAGTGCTCAAATCGATGTATGAAAACTTCCAAAAATTAGCACTTAAAGTACCCAAACCAATGTATAAAAACGCCAAAACTGTACTAAAACATGTACGCCACTCTCCTCAAAATAGAGCCAAATCGCAGCCCAAAACCTCGCCAAAACAGAGCCAAATCGCAGGCTCAAAAACCTCCCAAAACAATTTGTAATTCCAAACGATTTAGGCATGAAGATGCATTTACATTAAAATATATCCCACCTCTCAATTCTCATGAATTTACGCATAGAGCACATAAATTCAAACTTTACATACCCGCCACACAATTCATATTGATTTA
>JXCR01119735.1:206305-245808 GCA_002079205.1 Phalaenopsis hybrid cultivar | reverse complement strand
TATATATATATATATATATATTTAATTTGCAAAATTTAAAAGATTTGGATGACATAAATGTAAAAAAGTAAAATTTAGGTGTCAGATATATAAAGGTACAGAAATTTGGGTGGTATGCATGTAAATATGGGGGAATTAGGTGCTGCGGATGGAAGGAAAACATGTGAAGTGCAAGCTTTTATATGCAAAAGTTTTCCCAGTGAACTTTGCCATCAACCAAATCTCCATCAATGCATTATGTTCACTTTATCAGTGTTTATCAATCGATAGGCTAGGAAATAAGAGAATCAGTGCAGTCCTTAAGGTTTAAAATTTACTTCAGCATATTCACAAAGGAAGCCACTAAATTAACCTGTTACAAAGAGCACAATCCATATAATTCCAACTGATAATTAAGTCAGTTCGTATGCAGAAGATATGGTTATTATGGACTGGCTTTGTTTCATCATACTAAAATCTGTAAACTACCAGGAGTGATCTAGCAAGGAAAGCAAAACTCCAGGCAACAAATATATGAAACTAAGATAGCATTTTTTATTCAAATGTTATACATGTAAACATCCAAAACTTAAATGGTGCTATATATAAATCTCTTACCAACCAATTTTATTGTGACTAAAAGGTAATGAAACTCGGTTAATTGGATGAATCAAACTTTCAAACCAAGCACCATAAAAATAATAATAATAAAACAAAAAAGGCCAAACAGTTTTAACTAAGGTTGAAACAAATCCTCAAACAACTTTCCATGCAGCAGCTAGATATCCTCAAATGGGAACCAACTATTTAATAGGCAGTTTATGAACGTATGGATGAGAGGAATGCAACCATGAAATCAGAGAGCAGGCATAGGGTAAATAAAATAAAACAATTACTTCCAAATTCTCAACAGCAGCCTCCCCTCCCTCACGTAATTTATGTTAGCAACGTAACACCGAAAATGAAAGAAGAGAAAGGAGAGGGCCTACCTTACTCGGCTGACCTAAAAGAAACAACAGGAGGAACAAGCTACGGAGCTCCAAGAGCGAGCAAACACCAAGCCAGGGAATTTCTGCAGCACCTCCCCTCTCCCGATTTTTTTTTTGGCCAACCCAAAATCCTTCCCCAAGTGGGGTTTTTATTGCAAAAGGGGAGGAGGAGTTACCTTCATTCACTTGGACGGTGNTTT
Source organism: Phalaenopsis hybrid cultivar (assembly GCA_002079205.1). Lineage (NCBI taxonomy): Eukaryota > Viridiplantae > Streptophyta > Magnoliopsida > Asparagales > Orchidaceae > Phalaenopsis > Phalaenopsis hybrid cultivar. The sequence goes on along the minus strand of JXCR01119735.1, from coordinate 244,640 downwards.
CGAACGAGCCGAACACGAGCCAAGCCTGAGCTCGCTCAAGCTCGGCTCGTTTACAGCCCTAACGGTGAGCCGAGCCAAGAGAAGCGACAAGAGTCGCGTGGGGGGAAGACAACGACAGAGGCAAAGCTTTTAGGCGGGAGGGAGCGGGTGGAAGCAGAGCGGCGCAGGTGGAAGCTTTTGTCCATGTGGTGGATCAGGATGCAAGTTTTCTAATAAAACTCTCTAATTCATATGGTGAACCAGTCAAATAGGATATATTTTTGGCTGAAAATTTTCCTGCTACTTTGATGATGTAGTTTAACATGAATCTGTAATTTGCATCCATATGATGCGTACTCCTCTGGTGGAATTCAAGATTACCTTGTTGCAGAGTATGATGATATCGTTCGAATTAGTTGTATATAGGTGCATATTTGACTGTGCAAATTGTGTTAATGTTTTTATGCTGAAAATGGAATGTGCACCTTGTGTGAAAGCATGTTTTCTTACTATTTCTTGTTGGTTTTTGTTTGTGTTCTACCCTCTTTTCTTATTTGTGTGTGCATATTTTCATGCATTAATGTTGTTTTGTCCCTTTGAAACATTTTTTATGCTCTTTTGGTGCAGTAAACGAACCAGTGGGTTCGACATGCCACCACCGATCATGATGCCCAATGTTGCTGTTCCAGGTACGTATTAAATTTGTCTTCTATTTTCATTTTGAGCTTTTCTGGTAATTGCTGCAGAATTGTGTGATGATGCATGCTTTTATCGGGTAAGCTGTCACTCTATGCATTATCTAGTTGTGGATGCCTCACGTAACCTTCTTTTTCATTTTTGTTCAACAACTTGACTCTGAAGCTGAAGGGGTTTTTTTTTTTTTTGGTTGTTATTGCTTTGTTGTTTTTTGTTTGTTCTTTGTATAATGTTGTTTTGATAAGGCAATTCCCTACTGCCAATGGCTGCGAGCTGACTACTGTAGCTTTAATGTACAAGGAGGAATGAGCACCTATTTGATGTCTTGTTCGTCTTCAAACCAGGAGTGTTTCTTTTTTGGTAGTCTTGCAAATATTTTATTATGAAATTGGAAGTGATATGTTGCTTTTTTTTGTGATAATGTCATAGGGAGCTCAGGGCGTATCTCTCATCCATGAGGAAAAGATGATGCCGTGCAAAATTTCTGCTAATATTGTAAACAGTCTGTGTTTTTTGTAGCCTAATTTTGTTTTACAGGCCAGGTACCTGGGACAACAACTGCTGTTCCTGGAATGCTTCCCAATATGTTTCTTTTGGGAGCAGGACAGGTGTATGTCTATCATTTATTGTCGATTTTATGTTGGTTAATATTGCAATGACTTTCTTTTTATTATTGATTAGGTTCAGTTCCCAACTGTTCCATTGATGCCTGTGCAAGCTATGACACAACAGGTTTGATTCTCAATTCTTTATCATTCCATGTCACTTATAAAAAATGCGGTGTCTAAAACAACAATATTGTTAGTATCAGGCTACTCGGCATGCTCGTCGTGTTTACGTCGGTGGTCTTTCTGCTACTGCTAATGAGCAGGTTAGAAAATTGCCAAGATTTATTTTCTGCTCTGTTTTCTCTGTTTATGAAATTTATTATTTTGTATTTCCCTATTATGTTTACTGGCAAATCATCAGTACTTTTTTAAATCAATATTTTAATTGATTAATTAGCTGCTTTCATGTTTTAGATTTGCTGTCTGCACATTGTAAAATAACCATTTGAAAATACATCTTTTTTGTAGTTAGTGAATGGCTCATAATATTCTATATTATCGATTATGCCAAATGTTATGTGCCTGCATATTCATTCTTATAATTTTCTGGGGAAGGAAACTGTTCAACGGGAACCGGAATACATTCTTATTAGAATTACTTATTGATTTTTGTTTATGTATTTATATTACTGTTTTGTTAAAGTATATTGTCGAAAAATAAATTCTCCAAGTGTTTTTTGTTGGTGCAAGATTCCTATTACCATTCTCTTGCTATTATTTGTGCGAACTTTATCCTATTTTATTTGGTATTTTGTTGTTTACCATGATTATGGTATTTACTATTTCACATTAGTGTTTATGAAAGTTTTCGTTTCAAGCTATTTTTTTCTTATTTGTTGTTTCAATAGCTAGTGGTAAAACGGCCATTTGTGGTTAAGACTCTGCATTTCAAGGTAAAATGTGCATGAATTTATATTTACACTAGAAATAGCTGTTTTTCAGTTATAAAAAGAATGATGGTAGATTTCCGAGCAACTAAATGGCATTTTTTGTTTACCTTTACCTTTATAAGTCTGACTCTCTTTACCCAAAATCCGGAATTCTAGCAATTGATAACTGCGGGGCATGATTTCTATCTACTCTCTCATCGCCACGTGTCCTCTTTTTTCCGAGGCATTCATTTTAATAATTTATTTGTGTCCACTTCTTTTTACTTTTTTGATTCCTTCTCTACTGTATCTTCATCTACCTTGCAAGTAAAAGCATCTAAGCATCATGATCTATACTTATATTGTTCACTTGTCATCAAACAATGTCATAGTCAAGTTTCTAACATCGAAGGTGTTCTCTGAGTAAAAATACAGCGTTTTATTCTTATTTGGAGATTTCATTGGATCATGACAGATTGACATCACAGTTTTTTCTTCTCCTTGACCTGTTTGCAACCTTTTCTTGTGCCTTCTCTTTTCACATATGTTTTTAGCGTCAAAATGATCTCTAGTATATGAACAATGGACAATGACATTAGATATAGATATGACATGAAGACATCGACAAGAAATAACTGTAAAAAAACAATTCTATAGAATGCGTATTTGAAAAACTAATATCAATATTTTTCCATTATTAACTTTAAATCCTTATCATTGAAATTATCAAAAGAAAAAAATAGGGAAAACTTAAGAATAAAATGTAAACATTTGATTTAGATTAAAGATAAAATAATCTCTAATTTGACAAAACAAGAAAAATAATTCAAGAAATAACTGCATATTTAAAATTATGATCAGTAAGAGGAAAGTTAACTTCACATATGAGCATAAGAGAGGAACAAAGGCCATTAAGTTCAATGAAAGTTCTTCAAAAAGGCATCACAAAGATGTTGGTGTATTTTGGGGTGAGAAATGGAGCAACAGGCTTCGAAACAGGAACAAGCTTGGCAGAGGAGTGACAATTTTGCGGTTGGATGAGATGAAAAATCATATGCAAGGTAAATAGAAAATGAGATGGCAAATGAATTAGGGTACTGTGGGCTTTACACGAAGAGGTCAGAACAATTGAATTAAAATAAAGAAGGTATGAGCTGAAATAAGGGTTTTAACAAATCACCACACGAAAGTTGGGAAGTGTCTGTGGTATGAGAAATATCAGAGGGGTAATAAGCTTTTGCTAAAATGGGTAGCCATTTAGTGGCTTGTTGAGACTCGATGCGAAGAAACAAGAATAGATGAACAAAAAATGAATAAGATTATAGTCAAAATGACAGTTTAAAGTTGTCACTACATCAAAATTTGAGAGCATTTGTGGAATGAGCATCAACGACTGAGCAATAGGTTTGGCAAAGGAATAGAGAAGTAGCTGCTTGGTAGCTGGATGAGATGAAGATCACTTGCAAGCCAAACATGACCCGCAATAACAAATGAATTAGGTGTCACTCTCTCATCGAGGTTCATTGAGGCTTGACGGGATGATATGAGAATAAGCTAACAAAAATGCATAAGAATGCCAAAATGTGGTTTAAGCTTGTCATACTGAATTGAAATAATGATGACTGATGAACAAGAAAATTTTTGCGTTGTTGTTGTGCTGGTCGTGCCTTGACTCTTATTTTGGAGTAAAACACGTCTCAACCACAATTTTAAAGGTGTCAGACATATGCTTAGAGGTGTGTCCAGGTTCGACACTGATGCGGAGCGTTAATACTACCCCTGCCCACATTATGTTAAAGTTTAATTTTTATGTTTTAGTTCTATATTTATATGGGTTTTTCTATTTGGATGGCAAACTTGTAATAATGGGTGCCTTAGTATTTATAAATAGGAGTTGTTTTGTGTATAGGGGCAGATTTTGGGTTTTAGAATTGTGAGTTTCTTTCTGGGAAGGTTGGGCACCGTTCATCTTCCTTGCAACTATATCCTTGAGTTGGTTGTCCAAGCGTTGTCTTGCTGTGTGTATTATTGTGCTTCATTTACATCAATCTTTGCCTCCAAAATTCTTTTCAATAATTCTTGACTGCTATTCAGCTGAAATTCTACTCTAATATACCTTGTTGGTATCATTGTGGCTTCACAACTTTGGCTTCTTGATCTCAATTCTTGCCAAGATCCTTTAGCCTTCTCAGAGGGCTACTAAACCTCAGTCCAAGAATCTCTAAGAAGGTTTCATGAATAGATTTTCCGTTTGCTAAAAGCATTTTTATTTTACGTGCCTTTTGCTTTCTTGTTTTCTTTTTCTGTTGTTGTTTCTCTTAGTTGTTCTTGCTTGTTTGTTCCTTTGGTGGCTGTGCTCCGATCCCAGGAATCCAGATTTATGGATTTTATCATGTGCTGTTCAGGCACGGGCTTATGTGAATTTCAGAATTCTGCTTAACTCCTTTCTTGTTCCTACACTTGCTGCTTCAAATTGGTATCCTAGCAAATTCTAGCGCAAGTTACTGTTATTTTTGGATTGCTGTTAGTTTGGTTTCAGGTTCTTGGAATCGACAAGTTTGCTATCTTCTTGATTTTTCCTTCTGAAAGCAGAATTTAGCGGGAGGCAATTTCTATTTTCTTGATTCTTCACGAGTCTGTTCCATCCTTCTTCCTTTCCTCTAAAACTTTGCAACGAAAATAGCATGCCGCCACAAAGAAATGTTGCAAGCACAATCAAGAACTCGTTATTGAAGGTTTACAAGAGGAGATCCAACATCTTCAAGAAAGAATAGCTGTTCTCGAACAATGAAAATTAGAAGAACATGAGGTAGATCAAGAACATAAAATTCTTAAGGAAGAAGATGAAATTTTTTTTTTCAAGAATCCTCAAGTTTAATGGGTTTGAAGTTTCAATGTTAGAATCATTGTGGACACCTATATTTGATCAACTCGTGTATGATGAGGAGAAATGCGTTGGAGTACCTAGAGTGGAATTTTCTTGTTTTGACGTTTGAAAACATGATCTGTTGGAGCTCATTGCGAACAACATTCAAATTAGAAGGGTTTCTTCTATCACTAGTGAAGTATATGATTCTTATCAAACTTCATGCGGTCTTATTTCTAGTGAAGCAACCTCCATTGAGGTTGAAAAATATGCTGACACATTTTGGCCGACTATGTTCATTATCTCTGACACATACATTATATCTTATATTTGATTGGCCCATGATGACCACATATTAGTATATGTTTTTTTTTGCTTGTAGCAATCAACATGAAAACCATGAAGATCCAACACTCGTAGATGGGGAAATAGGAAATTCCTTCGGGAAGCTACTGGAAAACTGTCCTCCAACAATAGAAAATGCGTGATATGATCAAGGTGTAAACAAAAAATTGAAATGTATATCACTGGTTTACATCATGATTGTAAAATCTCTCCTTGGAACGATATGTTTGTCGGTCAACTTTTTGGTTATTTGAAAATATGAATATGAAAATAATTTTTGAAGTTTAATTTAATATAATATATATATAGTTCAAATTTTAAAAGTAGTATGTTTTAATTTTTGAAAAATGAAACTAAATGAATCTCATTAGTCCAATAGTTTGCATAATCATGTCCGATACCGCAAATACCACACCCTCCCGAAAAATAAGTGTAGATCTCGGTGATAGACTCAATCCTGCAAACTAAGAGATTTGTGACATCCGTTTGTTCTGTGAACCTTTAATGTATGACCGACAAGTCCCCTATCTAATACAAAAATTAAATAGAGTTTAATTTACCTGGGTTCCAAGTTTCGTATAAAGACAAACCCTTATAGTTAATTACATCTCAAATGACTGGGGTCACTTGAGAAAACTCTCGATAATGATCAGAGGTATTAGTCTTTAAGATTCCAAAGTTTAGTTTCTCACGGTAGAACGTGGAAAGATAAATGAGAGTGACTCAAATATGAACAGTTATTTCAGGAGTTCAAATGAAGGAACAGGTAGGGGATGTTATAGATTCTGAGGAGAAACCTCAGTGACATCTCAGACTATCCCACTGTGTGGCTGTGTTTTGAAAAAGATGTTATTTAATAGTTTGATCCTGCAAATTTTATTATTTGGGACTTACATTTGCATAATACCAAATTATGCAAATAGCCTGCAAAGATAAAAGAGTTTACGTCGGGTCACACGACAACCTCAGAACCTAAGGCGGGCTAGGACTTACGCTGCACAATATGGTTGTACATGAGCCTAAAAAGGGAGTGAGGATTTATGTCGCGCTAGGCGAGCTACCTCGAAATCCTATGAGTTGTTATTATGCTAGGAAGAGATAATGCTGAAGATGATTCTCTTATTGCTCGCTCCAAACTCCTTGTCATGCTGCCCACGAAGTTGCTCCAAATTCCTTGTCGACGCGATAGCTCCAGGTTTTAAGTGTTTGAGATCGGTGGTTTATGTTTCACAGTTTTGGTGCCAAAGTTTGGTTTTGTTTTGTTTCAGTTTTGGTTTTGCATGCAGAATAAACAAATCACATGTAAATAAAATGTACTTGAAAGGTAAAATGCAGTAGATAAACTGTAAAAGCGTATTTGGGCATCTGCTACTGTTGTGTATTAATATTGCGAGCGTAGTGTGACTTGCGACAGATTTAAATAAACTCGCAAGAAAAATAAACAATGCGAGAAAACCCAACACAAAAGTCAGAAAAATGAGTCGTAAAAAATCACGAGCAAAAGAAACTCTTAGCCACATATGAAAGATCATGACTGGGTATAAGGCATTGGTAAAAGTGGGGGCTCGGAGCTGGGCTGTGTGCTTCCCGATCTTGAATAAGAGTTACCAGCCCAACGATTTACAAAAGATAGTCATTAATCTCAATCCAAGTGACCAGCCGTGGACCTTTATAAATTTTCATAGAAAAATTCTCGTGCCAAAGTTCTGTTCAAGTCTTTTTTATGCAGAGTTCTTTTTAACATATAAAAGAAATTTTAATTTTTTATTTTTGTAAATATTTTGTAAAGTCATATAGTCCACAGACTAGTCACTCTAATCGTGCTAGAACTACTGACAACCTAAGAGTATCGGGGGCAACGATCCTACCAATGGTCGGTGAATAGTATCATCGAACATTTTCTCTCTTATAGAAGATCCTTGAGGTAAGAGATATTATTCTAATATTCTCACTTCGTATCCCTCGTTTAAGCACACATAAGCAATGTCGTCATCGACCCTCGCCACCTAGACCCCTAGACTTATCCTAGTCCGATGATCCATATGTGGCGTTAAGAAATTTCCCCAATTGCTAGGAAGATTTGAGTGTAATATTCAAGCTCAAATTCCGATGCACTGGGTTTCATTGTAGGTTAAGTTATTGATGAAATTTGACCGTTGATTTAATTAAGGAAGCATGGACTACGCCTCGATGCGTCATCATGTTTAGTGTCTTGATCAGTTTCGTTATTTATTCAAAAATTAGGTGGATGAACTTTCAGTTAAGGTGTGTTCCTAAAATCTAGAAAGCCTATACTGAAAAATAGGTGGATGAACTCTCACCTAGGGTGTGCTCCTAAAATCTAGGAAGCCTATGCTGAAAATTAGGTGGATGGACTCTCACCTAGGGTGTGCTCCTAAAATCTAGGAAGCCTATGCTGAGGATGCGGTGAATGGACTATCACCTAGGCCGTGCTCCTAAAAACTAGGAAGTCTATGCTGAGAATTAGGTGGGTGGACTCTCACCTAGGGTGTGCTCCTAAAATCTAGGAAGCCTATACTTTAACTTGTACTTAAAATGATTTAAAGTGTTATACCCCCCAATTAAATGTTTTTCCAACTAATCTTCAAATATTTCTAAGTGTCTTTCAAATAATTAAATCAGAAACTCTTAACTTTTCGACAACCATTTAACAAAAGTAACAAAACAAATGAAAAGAGAAGACCAAACCACTTCCAAAACTAACAAAGCTAACAAGGAAAATAACAAGTGAATCAACCTAAAAGCGTTTAAACTCTTTCACAATTGCGACTAAATCGGCCCTCAAGAAGAGTGTTTAAATCTACTCCAAGGCTGTGTTTTTGATCAGCCCAAAATTAACAACATTTAAAGTTTCCAAATCAACATGTAAATCAGCGCTTAAATGATGCCCAAAACCTTCCTGAAATCAGACCCAAATATCATTTTAAAACACTCCAAATCAGCACCTTTTAAAAATTTCAAACAACATTTTAAAAGCTCAAAGACAGCACATAAAACAACTCCAAACGACATATGTTAAGCCCCAAAACGATGGAAGCGTATGACAAAGAGCAGTAAAAACAACAAGCTAGAGTGACATCTCGATCTTTCTTCAAAATAACAATAAAATTGAACAACCGACAAGAAAAATCGAATGAAGATTCGCCTACGTACCCCACAACTCCTATGCATTTACATTTCTAGCACTTAAACTTTCAATTTCTACACAAATGTCACCTTGATTTTATGTATGAAAATAGCTTGCGTTAGATATGTGAATATGTAAGAATTGAACTTTTATATACCGCAAAAATCCTTCTTATCATATCAAAGAAACTCTTAAAATTTGAAATGTAACTTTTCATGCACAAAGTGGCGTATGAGTAAACAAATTAAGTTTGGGCGTTAAATTTGTAAATGAAACTTACGTGTGAGATATGTAAACATATAAGAATTGGATGACATGTATGTAAACATTGAAGTTTAGGTATTAGATATACGAATGCATGAAAATTGTGTGGTATGTATGTGAATTTCCTTAAAAAGAAAGTCTGTTGGGCCTAAATTGATAGAACATAAAACACAGTAGTAAAAAAAATGGGCTAACAAACATCAATGCTAGTACAAACCAACATAATTCACCCGCCGAAATAATGCTGACATGCACATTACAATGATAATTCTCAGTTTGTGTGTATGAGCAAATGAAATGTCACAAGTTTCTTTGATATCAGTGAAATATAGAAGCAAGCAGTGACAAACTTGAATCACTCATAAAAAGAATGCAGATTGCAAGAATATATACATCTAAGCATATCATACATTTGTTATCGAGTCAATTCAAGATGTAATCGAACCAAAAGTACATATGCAACACCATACCTTTCAGTAGGAATAGCGTTTGAGCAAAGTGAAGTGCAAGAATTTCGGTTCTGTGTTCGCTGCGATCCGTTACCGCCTCTTTGCTAAGGACAATCGTGATTCTCTGAAAATTCAGTTGGGAAGGCTATGGTTTAAGGCAAAATCGGAAGCAAAGGCTGAGAGAAGTTAGCAGAGGCTGAGAAATTTGTTTTGGTCTTTGCAGAGAGGAGTAATGGCTTCGATGTTCGTGGAAGAGGCGAGGGAGATTCAGCGTGGGTGGCGGGATCAAACAGGCCAGGCGAGTGCGGGAGATGGGATCGAGCAGGCGAGTGCGGGAGAGTGGGTTCCTTCGTCGCAGGGAGGAGGTGAGCCGACGAGTGCGGCTCTGTGGCTTCGGTGCGGGAGACGGGATCGAGTGGGGGGGCGGAAGCGAGCAGAGCTAATCGCACGAGAGAACAAAAATAGACGGGAGCAGGAACAAGCGAAGCTAATCGCACGAGAGAACAAAAATAGACGGGAGCAGGAACAAGCGGAGCGGAAGTTGATCAGGAGTTCGGGAGAGGCAGAGGAGGAAGAGGCGAAATGCAGAGATGGGATCGAGGAGGCGTGCTTCCATCCATTCTTCTATTTCTGTCGAGGCCAATTAGTATAGCCGACTGTGAGCGAGCCATTACTTCAAAGCTTTGGCGGGGAATTGAATACCTTCCTTTCAGGCAGCCAACTTAATTGGAAAAGCTTTATGGGGGGAATTAAATGATAAATTTAAAATTTAAAATTTGAATTTTGAAATTTTTGAGCTGAAGTAATTAGCCCGTGCTTAACCCATGTCCAGCCTGAATTGAACCCGAGTCGGACCTGGGTTGAACCTGGGCCCGCGCACCGCTAAAAAAATATGCATTGATATTCGTGTTAGTCGCTCGCGCGCGAAACCATAACAATGCGGGTGTCCTTTCTAGCTAAAGTCGACGTTCTAGACGCTTCTGTGCTGTTCGTTTCGTTATCCGGGGTCATCCGAACGAGTTCGCCGACGGACGAGTCGATTCAAGTCAAAGTCGTGTGTGGTGTAGTGAGTTCGTGAATTGCGGCGTTCGCGAGTAATCGAGTCAAAAAGGGTTCACCTAAGACCGTTTGATTCTTTAGGAACTCATTTTCGGGCCCTCTACATGTTGTTCCTTAGCCATTGCAACTAGAAGTTGAGTGTTTGGAATCACTCATGCGAGTTCTTCACAAAAATGAGTCAAGTGGTTTGAAGTTCTACGTGAGATGGGCTCCATTACTAGTCTGCTAAGATGGTCAACAAGAACTCCTAAGGCTAGATTTTGGGTTATGGGAGCAGGAGACTAAGATCTCACTAAAAATGAGGTCAACAATGTTGAAATTCAGTTTATATTCAACATGACTCAGTTCTCATTGAAATGAGGAATCTTGCAATATCATTGATACCTGAGTTAACCTAAACCACGACCAAACGATAAATTTTATTTTTGAATTCAAAACTACTATGACGAATTCTCAATATTACACAAACATGTAAATAACACGTAAGAACAACGATGTAGTAAAACAAGAAAAGAAACATAAAATACACAAAAAAAATGTCTCTCTAGAGAGTGGTAGGCCCGAAAGGGATTGACAGAAGTGGCGATCATGCTGGTAGGTGGTTGACATCCCTGGACTGCGGGGCCGGATGATGGAGTGGAGCCTGTTGGGTGGAGGTTGGTGGATTGTACAGCTACAGGAGTCGGTGTTGGGGGCTGGACAACAACAAGAGTTAATGTCGGGGGTTGGACAGTAGTAGGAATCGACGTACAGGGGGTTGACTAGCAATAGGAAGAGGTCCGGAAGGGTGTTGCGGCTGCTGAAAGGTCGCTGGAAGCAAGGAAAACAGGAGGAATGGGGGCCGAAAGGCCTGTGCGGTGGTTGGGGGCGGTTGGATTGTTGGATGGCAACAAGAAGAGTGGCTTGAAGAGGCTTGTGGAGTATATGGGAGAGTAGCAATGGGAATTGAGGAAGGATAAATATCTTTGCGGGATCAATTTATAGTTGGAGCACCTTTCAAAGCTTTGGAAAAGATCACCATTTCGGGCGAGTTACAGTTGGAGCAATTCCCCGCCTTTGGATACAACCCTAGAAGGGAAAAATAGCTCCTACAGCTGGCTTGGATAGAAATTTGAAAATTTGGAAGATAAAATTTAACCTTAACGAAAGCAAATATCACCTATATATAATGAGGATAATAGATATAATAATTAGAGAATATAAATAGAAGGGGTGATGAGAAAGGAAGGAGGTAGACAAGGAAAGTGCTAGAAGTTTATCATGTTGATGGTAGCAGAGATATTGTAATTCTCCGGGAAGTTGATCATTAAGTGTTGTCATTTCACAACATGTTATGATAGAATAAATATGCATCCTCTTTTGGCACTTCATTAGCTGGTGCTACATATATATGTAGGTTTTCATAATGCAACTCTTGAGCCCTTAAGTCTGAAACCTTCTTCTTCCACTTCTCATACTCGGCAGAATTTAACTGATAAAACAATCTATGAGGAGAAACCAACTTTATGGTGAAATTTATGTCAAGCTGTACCACTCTTACTGGCGACCACTCCACTCAAGAGAAACCTCTTCTCCATTGATAAAACCTAGATCCATTGAAGAGTTTCTTTCCCCATTAAGCTCCTAAGATGAATTTCATGGTTGGGTTTCACCCCTCATATTTGGACATCTAATGATGACCATACTGAACTGAATCTAACATCTAAATAACTTTATGCAATCTTCTAGACATGGCACAAAAGGGCCACATTTCTGACAGAATGAACCTCTCTCAATAGAGGCAACTCATGAATGAGTCTATAGATCTAAATGATCTAAATTTCTCTTATATGGGGTTGCTATGTCTATAGTGTTCGTTCGTCGAACTCAAAAGTACCGTGAAGTCAATTAGAATCTCTCCCACAGGCTCAGTTGGAACTATGTGCATCTTTTCCTTCTTAACTAGGAGCTGAACTTCTTCCTTTATGTCCTCACAGTCTTCAATGTCTTATGATGTCGTTACCCAATTTTTCGATGCCTTGATCAGTGAAGCAGATCACTTTTTCGGTTGTACTACCTGATTCAACATGCCCAAATTCGTGACACTTGTAACACTTCATGGTTGTGACAAATTTTGGGATACAGATTGGTTACAACTGTTCTCCATTTTAAATCAACTTTTCCTGTGACAGGGTCGTCTTTGGTGTTCTCCTGAATGTAATCTAACTGTAGGATTTTGAGATTGAGCATTGCCTGTAAGATGTGTTGTTCTCCTGACGATGTGATCTCCACTTTTGAAGCTAGAGTTTAAACTTTTTGTCTATTGTAAGTTGGTAGGAACTGACACTGAATCTCCCGCTTCATCTTCAATTTTTTTTGTTCTTCGTATGTTGCTTATTCTCTAGGCCTTTTTTGTTACTAGATTTTGAAGCTTCGTGGTCAGTCTTCTACATCACTAAAGTCCTCCCTATGGAAGGGATTCAAATCATTGTCTCTTGCTCCCCTTCGATTTTCTAGATTTAGATGGAGGTTAATCCCCTCTTGGGTCCCTTCATCCATCTCTGCTAGTTATGTTGCAGACAACATATCTTCTGTTGTATTTCATCTCAGGTGGGGTTTGACAGTTATTTCTTCGGGAGCATGGTTGAAGGTTTGAGATTTGCGGAAGAAGAAAGAAAAAAAAGAAAAAGAAGAAAAAAAGAAAAAAAAAGAGGGAAAGAGAAAAAAAAAAGAGTGGGAGAAAATTAGCAGACTCTATAGCTCTCTAGGATAGATTTAGACTAGCTCCGATAACAAATGATAACAGAGTTAGCACAAACCATGACCGAACGACAAATTTTATTGTTGAATTCAAAATTGTAACGACAAATCTTGAACATAACACAAAAATGTAAACAACACGTACAACAATAACACAACAAAACAAGAAAAGAAATAACACAAAACAAAAAATGACTCTCTAAAAGAGAGCAGTAGGCCCTTAAGGGAGGGACGAAAGCGGCGGTTGTGTTGGAAGGTGGTTGACAGACCCTGGTTGCGGCATCGAATGATGGAGTGTGGGTGGCCTACAGGGAGGAGGCTGATAGTAAGCGGCTTACGGTGGCGTAGAAGGAAACAGGGGAGGTGACAGTGGAATAGACAGTAGTAATTGTCTGTGTTGGGGGCTAGACAACAACAAAATTTGGTGTTGGGGGCAGGACAACATCAGAAATCAACGGTTAGGGGGAAGAGGCTTGGAAGGCCGGTGCAGTTGCTGGAAGGGGGTTGAAAGCAAAGACGTCTGCAGAAAGAGCAGCAGTGGGAGTAGGGAAGGCTAAATATTCCCGCGAGAACGTGTTATAGTTGGAGCACCCACCGAACCTTAGGAGAAGATCACCTTGTGGTCATTACAGTCGGAGCATCTCCTTGCCTTTAGATACTGCCCTAGAAGGGAAAACAACTTCGACGACTGGCTTGGACTGAAATCTGAAAATCTGAAAGACAAAAACTTACCCTAAGCAAAGCAAACATCTATATATAATGAGGAATAGTAGATATAGTAGGTAGGGAATATAAATAAAAAGGTGATAGAAAAGGAAGTAGGCAGGCAAGGAAAGTACTAGCAAAGGGCTGGCTAGACAAGGCATGTAATCAAATTGGACCGCAATACTGTAGCAGCTACAGTACCGCTACTCGAGAAACTCCCACGTCAATCATCAACCTTGGCCTATTAGCTAAAGCATATGCTTGGATAACCGTCCTTGACCTACTTGGGGATTGGAATCATTTTCAATCTCTCTGAGTCGGAATTGGAGATCCAAGTCGAATCTTCTCCAATTTTGGGAGAATGACGTTGGAGCGTCAGTACTTCTACTGTTCAATTTTTATGTTAGTTCTATGTTTTTTTTGTGTTTTTCTATTAGGAAATAAGGGGGGCCTTATTGCATATAAATTGGNCTGAACCCAATCGACAAATAATTTGGAACAATGCAAGGTAATTGGAGTGAGGTTGATGAAAAAAGACGGGGGGGGGGGGTATCTCTATGAATCCTAACTTAAGAAGATTTGTCTTTCTCATTCAGATTGGGCCAAATGAGAGACTCCCACCTCCCTTTTCTCAGAGACTTCAGAATCCTATGAAATACCAAGGTAGCTTTACTATTCCAAATGCCATAGGAGAAACATTTTGTGGGAAGGCCCTCTATGACTTAAAATCTGGTATTAACTTCATGTATCTAGCCATTTATAAGCTACTTGGATTAAGAAAAAGTCAAACCCATCACCCTAACCCTGAAATTAGCTGATCAATCTATAGTAATCCTCAAGGAATCTTTGAGAATGGGCACGTTACTAAGGACAAACTAAGCTTTTCCACTGATTTTTGTGGTGTTTGACATAAAGAAGGATAAGGAGGTGCACTTAGTTCTTAAGAGACCATAGCTACGAGAAGGGCTATTATTGGTGTTCAAGAGGGGCCATTTTTAGCTACAAGNAACAAGAAAAGAAACATAAAAAAACACAAAAAAATGTATCTCTAGAGAGTGGCAGGCCCGGAAGGGATTGACAGAAGTGGCGGTCATGCTGATAGGTGGTTGACATCCCTGGACTGCGGGGCCAGATGATGGAGTGGAGCCAGTTGGGTGGAGGCTGGTGGATTGTACAGCGACAAGAGTCGGTGTCGGGGGCTGGACAACAACAAAAGTTAATGTCGGGGGTTGGACAGTAGTATGAACCGACGCACAGGGGCCTGACTAGCAATAGGAAGAGGTTCGGAAGGCTGTTGCGGCTGCTGAAAGGTGNCCATGTGTATTCTTGTGCTTCCTTTACATCAGTAATATTCCTTTTGCTGTTCTTTGCTTTCAGAATTCTTCTTAGCAATTCTTGCTTGCTGTTCTGCTGAAATTGTACTCATATACCTTGCCGGTATGAGATGCCTATTGATCATAGGCATGGAAATATTTTTGAAAGGTTATTTCATTGCCTAGCTTTAATTGTCTCCACCTTAAACCATTCTTTTTTCCTTCAAGCCTTATTTAAAAATACTTCTAAATTCTCTCTCCTGAGACTCCATGAAGATGGGTCTTTTTAATCCTATCCTACCACCTTTGTAACTACACTTCACATAATCATTTTTAGCTCCTCTTAAAATTGGAAATACTGACCATCACCCAACAATTCTCTAAATCAAACTCTCTCCTAGCTACTTAATTTTAAATATCCTCAAGAAAGTGTCCAGTCAAAAGCCTAAAACATACCTCAAATCCCATCCTCATCCATTTTATGCATTAATCTATTATATGTAGATCCTCTTTTACTTTAAAATCAAGTCTCATTTCATTTGACCTTCTTTCATGCACTCATTTTAGGCCTTGTGTTGTTAAAAGAAAGCAAAGATCTCCTAGTTAATCTTCCTCCAAAGCTCACCCATTGAATAATTCCCAAACACTAGGCTGGTACAATCTGAATCGAACCCAATGCAAATAGGCTTAACATGACCATTAATCCAACCCAATAGATCTTACCTAGTTTGATCAACCATTTAAATTGGAACCATTGATCAAGCCGCACCAAATAGACCAATACTCTTGTCTGGCGTGGCCATTAATCTATAATGCAAAATTAGAGCTGAGAGTTTTTGTTGATTTTATTGTCAAATAAATAGTTTTTTCTTCTAAATCTCTAATTTATTTTTCTTTGCGAAGCAGTGATCCCTTCTTCACTTTTTTTCCGAGACACGTCTCATTTATTTTTTTTAAGGATGGCTCAATACTGAGTAGAGCATTTGCTTTTACTTTGATGTTATCTTCCCCCCTATTTGGCACAGACCTTCTTATATTGGGACTACCTGGAATTCATGCCTGTCTGGCTTTCCTTCTAATGTCTGCACTCCTTTTCTTCCTTTTCACTCTTTGTTCTCTATACCAAAATTTTCTCTTCTCTACAAATCATGATTTTAATGAATCACCTCAATGTTCACTTCTGCTACTGATCCCGCATCCTTGTATTTTATTTCTTCATTAACTATTTGAATTTTTTTTTATTTTTTTGTGGTCTCCATCAATAGACCAAGACACTGAAATTATATGTAATTGTCATTATATTTTAGGACTGATTCATTTTTAATGATGCATTGACACATTAACGTGCATTTTTTGTCCAGTAATTGATTAATTACATATTGATTCTATTTGGTTCTACATTTTCATAATAATTGTAGTTCTCTCTCCCAATGATTCCCTATTTCATTGATAAATGATTTGAACTTCAAAAAAGATTTGTTATGTAACATTTTGTGCAAGAATGCTTTCTTATCTGTCTTATTTCATGCCACTTCATTTTAACATTCCATATTTTTTGCAGTCAGTTGCAAGCTTTTTTAGTCAAGTAATGTCTGCTATTGGCGGAAACACAGCAGGGCCTGGCGAGTGCTCATATTCCACGATTTTGTAAATTTGGATTTTTGATGCTAACAATAATAACCTAGTCATAGTANTCCATATTTTTTGCAGTCAGTTGCAAGCTTTTTTAGTCAAGTAATGTCTGCTATTGGCGGAAACACAGCAGGACCTGGTGAGAGCTCATATTCCACTATTTTGTAAATTTGGATTTTTGATGCTAACAATAATGACCAAGTCATAGTTATTGTTGCAGGTGATGCTGTTGTTAATGTTTATATAAACTATGAGAAAAAGTTTGCTTTTGTGGAAATGAGGTCTGTTGAGGAAGCAAGTAATGCCATGGCTTTGGATGGCATCATATTTGAGGTTTGTGCATTCCGCTCTCCCCAACAAACCCACCCCACTCTGCCCACCCCAACAATCACCAAAGACTCATGCTTCTTCATTATATGCCCCCTAAAAATTATCTTGACCATAGGGGGCACCAGTAAAGGTTCGAAGGCCGAGTGACTACAATGCTCCTTTGGCTGCTGCACTCGGCTCAAGCCAGCCTAATCCAAATCTTAATCTTGCTGCTGTTGGGCTGTTGTCGGGATCTGCTGCTGGCCTTGAGGGGCCAGATCGTATTTTTGTTGGTGGACTCCCATACTATTTCACGGAAGTGCAGGTGCGAGAGTTGCTCGAATCATTTGGAGCCCTTCGAGGTTTTGATTTGGTCAAGGACAGGGAAACTGGTAATTCAAAGGGCTACGCTTTTTGTGTCTACCAAGATCTTTCGGTCACGGACATTGCATGTGCTGCTCTTAATGGTATAAAGATGGGTGATAAAACACTTACGGTCCGACGTGCAAACCAGGGAATTGCTCAACCCAGACCAGAGCAAGAAAATATTTTGTTGCAGGCACAACAACAGGTAGCAATTCAGGTGAGGCAAAACTTTCAAAATGCATAACATGAGTTTAAATATTGTATTATGAACAGCTAATATTGGATAACTTCATAGTGCTGCATTTTTTGCTTGTGAATATATAATGGTGCAAAGGTCATGTTGGACGGCATTGTTATGAACGTATAACCTTAGGTCATATTATTTTGGTACCTGTTATGGCTCTGAAGTTCCTTTTTGCTTATTTCAATTTGATTGCAAGAACAAGTCTCTAGTAGCTCGTTTGTTTTGGAAAGGATAAGCAAGTGACTTGCACTCTGCTTCTTCTAATGTATTTATTGTAATGACCCAGTGTGTAGCCATCCCTCAGGA
This sequence comes from Phalaenopsis hybrid cultivar, assembly GCA_002079205.1. Taxonomy (NCBI): domain Eukaryota; kingdom Viridiplantae; phylum Streptophyta; class Magnoliopsida; order Asparagales; family Orchidaceae; genus Phalaenopsis; species Phalaenopsis hybrid cultivar. Next base: position 226,743 of record JXCR01119735.1, on the reverse strand, counting down.
ATCGGGGCATCTTTTTCTGAGTCTTTGTTAACTTTCTACTGTCTATTTTGTCCTTGGCTTCCTGCCTTAAGCTTGGCCTGTGCATTTTATTTTACCTGGTATTTAATCTATGTAATCAGTTAGTACTTGGATTCAATCCTTTTATATTGATGCTGATTATGTATGATCTATGATTAATATGAGATTAACTTTAGGATATTGTGTACTTTCAAGAAGCTAAAAGTAAAGCAAAAAAAAAAAAAAAAAGATCGTAAGATCCATTGCAGAAGTTGAATTTAGATTTGTGCCAATAGAAGTTTGCAAACTATTTACTGAAACTTATTTTATAAGATTTAAAGCTTGAATAGAAAGATCTTATGATGCAATGTTGCACGTAATATTGTGCAATAGGACTAAACAAAATATGTAGTGAATATGCAGTTTATAGAAGCTAGACATTGTTATAATTTGTATTTTGTTCGTTGTCGGACTTGTAAATGTTCTCAATAAAAGATTATTAGGAATACTATTTAAAAAATTGATATTCAAGTTGGAATGTACAAGCTATTCCTTTGCTTGAGTGTGTTGTATTAAAAGAGCAACCTCCATCAATACGCCATCTATCAATTCCGCCTTCATTAATATTCCATTAAGCCCGACAATCCTTCACTTTTCTTATTCACTGCATGCTACTTCTTATTTGTGGGATTGTTATTATCACTTCATAAATCTATATATTGTTTTAATTATGATTCCACATTCTCATTATTCCATGGATTATTTTAGTTTTTTTTTTATTCTTTTATATATTTTCTTTTAGAATCTCACATGTGCTTGTATAAATACCACACATCTATTGGAGTAATACACCGAATGAATTCTCTTAAATTTTTGTTAAATCTTTATTGTCATTCTAATTTATATTTTTTTTTGGGTTCATATTCATGGAATTGTAATTTTTTATTTTTATTGGATAAATATCTTGAGTCTTCTGTTTATTGTGAATATTTCTAGGATAATGTCTGATTGCTTTTTATTAGTAATGTACAATAGTACTTTGAATCCTTCCAGTTCTGCATGCTATTTTGGATAAGTTTTTTATGCCAACCGGTTTGAAGTAATGAAAACAAAAATCATTATTTCGATTGTTTGTACCCTTTGTTTTGAAAATTAGCGCATTTGAAAGTACCTTCCTTCTGGTCTTAAGTATGTGCTTACTTTATAAATGTCCGCCTTGTCTTCCTTTACAAAATATTTTGGCTATTAGTGAGCATTGCTTTTTTCCTTTACCAAAATCTTTGTTTCATGTCAGTTCTGCATTCGTTCTTTTCGTGTAAAATGATATGAGGTAACATGAATCGCATTGCATGCTGTAATCAGCATAAATCTCTTATTAATGTTGTAGTTAGACTTTGCCAATTCTTTAAGCCTTAACTGTGTTTTTCTCACTTCAAGTTCTTTACAACGTATCTATGTATTCAATGTGCTTTATCTTTTTTGCCTGTTCAACTTTTCTTATTTTGAAACTGTACATGGTTGACTACCTAGATTTTCAGTCTCCACTTTACTGGATTGTTTTTCCCCCAATAAATTGTGGCGAATCTGCATACATACCCCACAATTTTTATGTATTTACACATCTAACACCGAAAGTTCGATTTTTACGCTTTATAACACTTTAATGTCATTAACGTATGCATGAAAAGATGCACTCACTTTTAAAAAGATATTGATAATGGTATTTTGTATGTGATTTTAAAAATTTGAGTGGTATGCATGTAATTATGAATGTTTAAGTGTTAGATTTGTAAATAAATAAGAATTGTTTGGTATGCGTAAATGCTTTTTACATGTTACATGTGTTGCAAACCAATTTTTACTTCCCCCAGAATATGCAGTGGAGTGAGCAACAAGAAATAAAGCAGCAGCAGCTTTCTCAGTCCTACTAAATGACAGAATATGCATAACCCTTTGGCCGAGGATTATAAATCACCACTAATTAATCCTATGGACCACACTAACTAATTATTAGAAAACTAACCCAAACATGTTATGCTAATACAACAACTAGGCTGGATAAAAGTATAACCTTCACGAGAAATGCAACACCGAAGCAGAACTGCCTTTGTCTGTTGATAGCTGCATCATGATGTAGGCAGTGGACCATTTGTTGAGTCCGGTAGATGCGAATTATTAATTTAGTGTTCGTGATCTTATTAATATATCCCTATGTCCTGACAGCGGCTTGTGTTACAAGTGGGATCCCTTCCTACCAAGGTTGTCTGCTTAACTCAGGTGGTTAGTGCAGATGAATTGAAGGACGATGAGGAATATGAAGAAATTTTGGATGACATGAAGGGAGAGGGTGGAAAATATGGTATGATTTTAGTTCTGATGCTTCCTTCTTTGGTTTCACTAGCATATTTTTGCACCAGCCATTATGGGCAGCTTTTTTCGTTCCTTGGCTNTATTACTTTGCTCAAGTTATGGCTTCTTATTTAGGCCCTTTTTTCTTATTTATTTGGTTTATTTTTTGTTGACAATTAGTCAACCTATCATTGTTGATATAATGCATGCAATTGTTATTATTTTAAATGTTAATATAATTGACTAATTAAATGGTAAAATTATCAAACAAATAACTACATAATTTTTTAAAATTTAATTAGGTTTAATACCTCTCATATCATAGCCTTTTAAAGTGGGGAATTTACATATGTTGCACACAATTCTTATGTATTTGCATATCTCACACCTAAACTTTCATATTTACATACATGGTACTTTCGTATTTTAAATTTTCACTTTTAAAAAGTAGTAATTGTTCTTTGTTTATGTGATATTAAAGATTTGAGTGCTATGTGCGTAAATATGAAAGTTTTGGTGTGAGTATGTAAATAAATAAGAATTGTGGGCTATTTATGTAAATGCCTCTTCTCTTTTTTTTCCTTCATCTAAGAACTGAAAATTATCTATTTTTCAGGCACTTTGGTGAATGTTGTCATTCCTCGGCCAGGCCCTAATGGAGAAGCTACACCTGGAGTTGGAAGGGTAAGTTTGCTTTTATTTAAAAGGAGCTTCTAATTTTTCTATTGTTACTTAGGCTTCTTATGGCTGCTTCTACATAGAGGAGCATGTTTTAGCAATTGATGATGTTATTTCTATTTATTTTGTGTTAAATCATTATATTTAAGGTAATTTTGCTATCATTATTGATTCATATTATTTACATATAACTAAATGATAGGTCTAACAGTGCTAAAATAATTTCTTACTTCAAACAACTGAATAAACCCTAGAAAATTGTTCAATCATCCCATTATTTTGATTCCCCCGTTGTATTTTGGAGACATTGATTGCCTTAAGTCATAGCTGTAATCTTTGTTGTATGAATGTTTTCAGAGATAAATATTTATTTTGCATCATTAATTCAATGCATATCGCTTATATTTTGAAAAACATGAAGAATAAAAAGAAGATAATGGGGAGAATGTTGTAAATTATGAGTATATGATATGATTTTTTTAGCCTTGCATTCGCTTATAATTATATTTTTATTAAAGTTGTAGCATATATAGAAGTTTCAACTTGTCAATAATAAATGTGTGGATTGTTGATTATCTGGATTGTATCTCTGATTAATTAATAATCAACTTAAGGTCCGTTTGGGGCAGCTGTAGTTTATTAAAAAGGCACCGCGCATCAGCTGTGGCAGGAAATTGCTGCGCAGAAGCTGACATTCTGTCTAATTTTTTGCAATTTTGAAACAACTGTGTTGCAGTTGTTTCTGATCAAATGACATTTATGCTCATGTATTATAGTGTTGTTTATAACATAGTTGTTCATACTAGCACATTTCATACTTGAAAGCAAACAACTTGATTGAACGTTACAAAATCAAAGAAGACACCTCACATAACTGTGAGTACACGACCATTAAAATAAAAAAAATGTGTATTAAAATAATAATTAATAAAATGATAACTTTGTTTTTAAAATGCACTTGGCTTATATCACGAGAGAAGCCATTCTTTAAGAAAACTTGCCACGCTCGATCACTATCAGCTAACGATTCCTCCAACCCATCTGCCCACCTAAAGAAGTCAGAATTTTTGTCTTCTTATTGAATACTTATAAAAGTGTTTCCTGTAACTATATGGCTGTCGCGAAGTAAAGTAGGAAGCATGGTAGTCCACAGCAGCAGTACAATGCTCTTAAGATATTGAAAGTTGTCCTCGAGCTCATCTTTTCAGAAGGTTTAAAACAAAAAAGCACAAATCTTTAGGGGCAATATTAACGGAAAAAATAATTCTAATTAACCGATGCAAGTTTTACTAAACCCTGGAGTCTCAGAGAACATAACATAAATCAACGAATCTGTCACTACATAAAGACAACAAATTTTATAAAAAAAAATTATTGATTGTCTTCAAAAACACGTAATGCCCAACTCGTATGTGACACATATGCATTATCACTGATAAAAATCAAGAAGAGCCTCAAAAAATCATCACTGAAAAAAATGAGAGAAATTTGGTTGGTTTCATTGGGATTTCATATGTGACAAGAACAATATCCACATGTAGGCCATCCAGAAAAACCTTTTAAGGTTGAATGTCTCATCACTGACATAAAAAAAACAAAAATTAAACTAGCAATAAATATTTATATAACAAACAAGAGGGGGATAATATATGAAAAAGAGTGAGAAATAAAATTGAGATTCAAAATATAGATGATTGGACAAAATATCGATACAACAAATGATAAAAGTTTTCACCATTCATCGCAAATAAAGTACCGATAAGAAGAAAAAATACAATTGGTCCATTCAGCAACCAACAATGATGTGTGTAATCCGCTCCCTCAATTCAATTATTTCTTTATCATCTTTGTCATCCTGGATGCAACTCTCAGGTAATTTAACTTCTACTTGTTATAAAGAATGTCCTATGCAATATTCAAATGCTTGGGACATGTAAATGATCTTCATCGGTCTTGCTAAAGTCAATTTTATTGCTTGAGGGATGCTGCCTAATATAGTTGTAGAGTCACTGTTGTCACAACAATTTGCACTTGCTTCGAAAACGAATATCAATATATCATGCAATATGACCCATTTTTTATTCACACTCAACATGTTCTTTTAATGACACCGCATAAGGACGAGTGTCTCTTGTTAAGCATTTTCTTCATAACCCGAGCAACATTGTTTGATCTTTCAAAATTAGGAATGTGATATTTGGTATCCGTAAATGCCTTCAGAAACTCTTTTTATAAGGGGTATCTAGCATCGACTGAATTATATTTATTTGACACAAATACATTAATTAGTATTGTACTGAAAAAAATACCTAATTAGGATTAACGATTGGGCAAAGCTGGGGTTGGGTGAGTGAAGTTATTCTTCCAAGTTCTTGTTATAAATTTGAATATACGACTGTCTTGCACACTATCTTCCCAACCAGCCATAACATAAGTAAAATACTTGTTGAAATCACATATTATCATTACATTGTGTGTTGGGAATCAACACCGCTCAATGAATGCAATCTTTTTATTATTCGATACACGTACATTCACGTGTGTTTTATTGATCGCTCGAATGCAATTCTAAGAAATTAAAGAGTGATGTGTAAATTACTGTATTTATTTGACTTCTGAGTATACTGAAAAAAGTAATTACTTTAAAATACGACATATACCACAAGTCATTTGCGATCTCTATGGAAGTCATCTTAAATCTTGAGTCATCTGACTTGATGATTTTGGATGACAAACTAATGAGAGCATTCAACTCAACTGAAAAGTATCTGCAGATTGTCTCCGATGATTGTTGAAATCGCTCAATTGCTCTCATAGATTTATTATTTTGTAAACTGTAGAGGGTTATATTGCTAACCTCTCTGGAAGTCATTCTGGAGGAGCCTTGAAGTACATGATTTCTGTGTAATTCATCTAGGAGATCGATAAATACGTGTTGTGGCATACGTAACATGTTGAATCTTGTTGGGTGTCCGACAAGTAACTCTCCAACTCATTTATCACCAAGGTAAGACGATGTTATGCAAGGAGATTGATCTGCGTATCAATTGTAGTGTTCATACATCAAACACACTGCAGCTGTAATTCTTCTTCTGCGTCTCTCTATTTGTGAATTCATGTTAGCCAAGTGCTCTATTTAGGTAGCACATAAGAATCACAGAATTAGGTTATATCACAACATTCTCTAGTCAAGCAACAATCATAAATGAACTTGGATAAACAAATAACAAAATGTATGATAAAAAAAACAAACATCCAAAGGAGCATTGACAGTATCCCAAAGAAAAAGAAGAAAAATCCAAATCAGAAGCCAAATTAACCTAATGGAAAACAAATACAAATAATCTAACTAGAAATAAAGGAATTCAAGTGTCATTGTTATCATAAAAGTAACGTAAATAATTGACCCTACGGTAAGGAGTCGTTGTGATAAAGAATTCTCTACTGGCTCTAGCAGCTTCATGGAGAACATATACAACACCACGTTCTCATAAGTCTCTAGACTTACTTTCAGAGTTAGCACAACTTGCTAAGTGGAAATTGCTTCTGATGTCATAGGGTCATTGGTGCATGAATCCAGCAGTTGCGAAATTCGGCTTCTAGTGAAAACAACCCCTTCTTTTTTCTTTTTTTCCACCCCCGGACGCTTTCTCTACTAGTGGATTCAACATCATTTAGGTTCGTGGCAGGGCCTTTGGTGAAGTCAATTATTTGTTTAGCATCCAAATTTTCAACTATGCCTTCAAATCCTCGTTCACTAGTGGTTCATATATTATTTGTCGTTGCCAGGACTTCACCAAACATATTGTCCAACTTCTCTTTTAGCTCATGATCAATACCACTGAATTTGAATTTTTTTGCAGCTGACACCACCTGCAACATAAAGGGACATGAATATGTTGATATTGTTCAGTAAAAAAAAAAAATATTATGTAGGTATTATCTATTTTCACCTCCAAGCTCTCGGCCCACCATTTTTCTGAAACATTTATCGTCTGTTTTATTGGATCCTGACCCAAGCCCGTCGATCCTCGTTTCAATTTATTTCAATTTTTTCAGTCTTTTTTTATTAATTGATACCACTTGTTTTTGAATTGCATCCTGTCATAATCCCTTCCCGAAGTTTCCTTGAAATTTTTCATAATATTTTATTAGCCCTCGTTAAAATAAGTTGTGAGTTTATTTCTCAGTTCTACCTCCTTAAGGCAGAGGTCGTAAAGTATTAGTTTGTCTTATCCCACTTAACAGATGAACTGAGTTTTTGCATTACTAGCATAGGAATATTTTAATCATCACTACCACCCCTTTACACCACACACTACCATGTCCACACCACATCCATCACCAAACAACTAACCTCACTGGACACACCATCACCTCCTCAACACTCCCATAGCACACACCAGCACCACCACCACCATCGCACTACAACACTAACTCTTCCACATAACACACAACACTACACACCATACCACCACCCCCACAACACTCTAACTCCACACCAATGAAAGAGCGGGATCAGATTTTGTAAGCCAAAGAGAAACACCAAATCAAAATACAAACAAGATATAGCTCATCATGTCACATAAGCTTCTTAACCATGAGGAGTCCAATAACCATGAAATATAAACCGCTAAATATACCATTTTTCATCCATGAAACAAAAGGGCCTGGCATTGCTATTACAAAGCAACATACAACAAAATATGCAGAGAACCCAAGACAACAAAATATACTAACCATCATCCATTCTTACATGAAAACAAAATATACAGAGCACTCGAAACATTGCTGTTAACAAATACTAAATCACATTACAACCATTTTTCAAATTCTTACTCAAAAATCAAAATTCTTGATAAATTCCCAATCCATATTCGTGATATACACTGCAACTGAAACATTGTTGTTAGCATATGCTAAACTATCTTGCAACCATTCTTCAAATTCTTACTCAAAAATTACAATTCATGATTAATTCCCAATCCTTTTCACAACATACAGTACAACCCGAAACATTTGTTTACAAATTCACAAGCAGCTATCATCCATTTCTCAAACTCACTCAAATTTCAAATTTTTTGATATAATCTCAATTCATATTAATAAAATACACAGCAGTCGAAAGATTGTCGTTCAGACCTCCAACGCCAAATTGCATGCATTTCTCAAATTCTCACTCAAATATCATAAATCAACGGAGGAAGAAAGAAGTAAAAATGCCAAAACCTTTGGGGGTGATAGGTATTTAATTATACCAATAAAATCAAAACCAACATAATAGAACCAGCGCCATGTATGTATCAACCAAAGACCACAAACCGAACATACCTAAACCAACTAAATCGCAAAACACCAAGCAAAAATTGGGGTTGTAGCCACCGAAATAGAGAAAAAAATGGGATGCCACCAGTGCTATGTATGTAAATGTCCCAAAAAGAAAATTTTATATGCAAATCATAAGACTAATAGAGCTATTCACAAACAAGATATGAGGGGGAGAGGATGTTGGAGGAGGAAGGAAGAACGCCGATAAAAGCCCTAGTCACAGGTGTCGGGGAATGAAAAGAAAGAGGAGAAAAAATCATAAACAGAGCGCTTGCAGGACGAGGCCGAGCGGAAGGGAGTGCACAAGGGTAGTTCTGCCAATTAATGCGGAAAATGTAGGGCCAGGTGTGTGGTGCGGCTTATCGCGACTGTTTAATTAAATTTGCCCACGCCACACCAACTAAACCGTGTGAATCGCGGTTGTCCGTCGCGCCGCAGCAATTAAGCTGTGCCAAACAGGCCCTCATCTTTTTTATTTTTCAAAAAAGGTATAATTGTTTGTAATTTAGATAGCTGTTTGTTTTTCTTGTTTAAGTATCCAGCAGTGTAACTTGTTAAATGAAATTCTCTTACTAAAATTTTAGCATCATTTAGCAAGCATAATGGGCTATGCCCTGTATTTAGTTTCATCTATACATTTAAGAAAGGTTTACATACATACCACTCAATTCTTATGTATTTACATGTCTACCTCCTAAACTCAATATTTACATATAAGCCATCTTATATTTTTTTTTCCAGAAAAGTTGAGCCCAAAGAGTAATATACATGATTCAAACCTGTAACCTAACTGTAAGATGTCCGAGTAATTGTGCAAATGACACCTTATGCACGCAAACGTCTATTTCACTTTCTAAAAGTTAAATGTAGTGGTAGCTTTGATGCAGTATGAAAGATTTAGGTGGTAGAAATGTAGAACAAAGTTTAAAGTGTCAGATATGCTAATACATGATAAACCGGGTGGCATGTAACAAAAGTAGATATTTCTAATCTAACCCACATAGTTCCATTCAAATTTGTCTTTGGCTCTTCAGGTATTCTTAGAATATGCAGACATCGAGGGATCGGCAAGAGCTCGATTAGGGTTGCATGGAAGAAAGTTCGCTGGAAATCAAGCGGTCGCAATTTTTTATGAAGAAAACAAGTATGCGAAAGGCGAATACGATGCCTAATTATTTTATTTATTTTCAGTCTTTTTTTCTGGATTCCATCATGTTTCTGAGTTATACTATTCTTACGGCAGTTGGTTCTTGGTTTAAGCTATAAGTCATATTTTAATAAAATGATTATATTTATAAAAATATTTATTTTGGATATAAGTAAACATTTGCATTACTTTTAGGCTATAACTATACTCGGAAGTCAGAAGTGGGGATTTCCAGTTACTCTGGTTTAGGGGCCGTTTGGTCGAGTGAAATTGTGGGGGGGTGTTGTAATTATTTAGTGGGGTTATGAGAAAATTATGATTTTGATATGAAGAAGTACAAATGCAATGAAGAGCATGAATAAATTTGAAGTTTAGATTAGTTTATTTTGAATGAATATAAAATTTGACGGATTTTGCCCAATTTGAATTATGTTATTCATTAAAATATAATGTATTATTTGCAAATTGTAGGAGGCTGTCCCCGTCTGTCTGTCGCCACTTGTCTTTGGCTAACGGTTGCTTGTAGGTTGCACGACAATTGCTTGCCGTCCGACGCCTCCATCCTTGCCGATTTTTGGCCACACGCATCCAACCTTGCAGTTCGACCGCCACCTGACTGCTAACGAATAAAAATATTTTGAAATATATTATTTTCAATCTATTTTAAGTTAAATAAAAAAATATGAAGGCATACTTTTTTTTTCTTTTTTTTTTTTTTGTGAAATGAACAAATAGTATTCTATAAATTCATAAGACCAAACTATCTCTCGGGGAAATTAAAACTCTATTATTTTTATTTTATGTTTCTCATCAACAATTATTCAAATGAGTCCTAAGAGTTGTTGATGTAATGAAATGATGGCAAAGTTTATTTGTTTAATCTATGACTACAACATGATATATAAAAATTTAACAATTAAGTTTGATTTGTCAAACTTAATAAATAAATAATATTTATTAAAGCATAAATGATAAAAGAATTGGGGAAGATAATACAAATAATAAAAATGGACGATTTACTATATATATAATAAAATGCAAAACATTATCAAATATTTATGATAATGAATATTAGTAACTTAAATTTATGCAAATCTAAGTCAACATTTATATGCCACAGTATCATATGTGCTTCCACATAAAAAATTTATCAATCCCTTAATAGTTCTAGTACCTTTCATTTTCACCATATATTGTAGGAAGCCAACTATTTGTATAAATATATATATTAGATGATTTTTTAGAGGACTGGTCGGTTCAACTAGCTACAACAAGATTTAATATCAGCATAATAATATCATAATATTGTGCAGACATGAAACACAATAATTAAATCACAGTAACATAACCACAATATTCTAGTAGTATTTTTACGCTATTATGAGATTGCATCAATTAAATTTAGCACATCAAAATTATAAAAAAAAATGATAAATACTGAAAACACAAGATATGAGTAATTAAACAGGAGTTTATGGGTCAATAAATCATGACTAAATATTTATGTAATTCATTATGAATTATAAAAAATATTTTGTAATTGTATTTACATAATTTTTTTTTAAAAGCAGCACTTAGCTTTTATATTAATAGAATAAAAAAGTTGTAGCGGGTAAACTTACAAATAATTAGGAATCTAATGCAAATGTTAATGATAATGCCCCTAATTAGGAGAAATATCTCTATCTCATAATAAAATAAGTTATTTAAGTCTCACTTTTATGTAGCAGATTTCAATTTTAATTGGAGCTCAATTAGCAACACGTGACAGATTTTATAAATCCCACACTAATGAATATCCAATTAATTATAAATGCACTAATAAGAGTGTAAAGTACTTATTAAGAACTTAATTGTAATCTAATTAGTCTAGATGGTGTTATAATATAAACAAGCTCTATATTAAAATTACTTAATATTATCATCAATAATGATATTCATTTAAAATAACACCATTATGAGCACTTAGTGAAATTTACCCTTTCTGATTTGGATTTCTATGACACTTTTAAAGTGTTATAACTGCAACTGTTAAAACCAGGTGTTAGATATGAAAATGCATAAGAAATGTGTGGCGTGCATGTATATTTAGCCTTTCTCAATTCAGAAAAATATTACATCAGGACTCCTAACGTAGAGCTAAGTTCGAATTGCAATAGTTAGGAATATCTTGTTGTGTTATAGGAATATTTTATCTGTGTTATTTGTAAAAAATGAAGTGTTATCGAGTATTATAAAGTGTTATTCGATTATTTTACAGTGTTATTGAAATATTCCCCCGCGTTACTTGATTTGGGATTGTGTTATTGGACATATTTCCTGTGTTATTTAAATTTTCCTAATGTTATTGGATTAAAACAACCCCAAATAAATTAACGCGGGGGAATATTTCAATAACACTTCAGCCCTAAATCAATTAACGCTGGGAAAATTTCAATAACACCACAAAATAATCGAATAACACCATATAATACCCGAATAACACTTCATTTTTTACAAATAACACAGATGAAATATTCCCAACTATTACAATATGAACTTAGCTCTTTGTTAAGAGTCCTGATGTGATATTTTTTGTCTCAAATTCATTTGCCTCCTATTTTACAGCAGGAGAGACCGGTTTTCTAGCTTCAGTTCCTTGCCAAAAATATTTTATGCAATTATAATATTAAAATGGAGTAATTTATAGTTGTTATTATGGACACAATCCACATGATTTGTTTAATCCGATGAACGAATGACCTGTAAAAACTGGAATCTGAGGAAAGGAGGAATTGAAAGGGACCCGGCAATGGCATTATACGAAGGTCAGGGTAGCAGATTGGTCGGGGGAATTATGGTCAAATCTCATTAAATATTTGTTATTAATTGAAATGAGCAGGCCCTGCTGCTCTCTTATGCTTGCATATGGCATGATATTAATCAAATTTTCATTTTTTTATTTTTCCAGAAAGATTTACATAAATACCACTCAGTTTTTACGTATTTACATATCGAACATCTAAACTTGGATTTGATTTTTGCATGCATGTCATCTTACTTATGCATGAACAGACGTATTTCATTTTTTTTGTAAGTTAATGCTGCAATATTTTTTATGTGATATGAGAAATTTGGATGGTATAAATGTAAAAAATAAAATTTTGGTGCTATATATGTAAATACAAAGGAGTTGGGCGGTATGTACGTAAATATTTTTTCTAATTTTTCAAGGACAAGAACTATAATAATAAAAATAATAATAGTAGTAGTAATCAGCATTTTATTTAATGCACTCAATTCTTATGTATTTACACATCTAACATCCAAAATTTAATATTTACATATATAACATCCTGGTGTTATAAACTTATGCATATATCCCTTTAAGAAAAATGATGATAGTGGTATGGTCGATGTGTTCGTAATGATTTGAGCGGTATGCATGTAAATATGAATGTTCAGATGTTAGATATGCAAATACATAAGAATTGTGTGGTATGTATGTAAATTATCCTTTATTTGATGCCATCATAATATCTAGAATATCTAGTTGTGTCATTATTTTAAGAATTTGTCTGGTTCCTGGAAAAGAAACTTCCATTAAAGAAGATATTATGATAAGGATTGTATGCTATCATCTTAATTAAGCCTACTTAAAAATATAGGGGATGTTATTTTATTGGGTAAAAGTTGACCTTAGGCTGGTTGGGCTCTAACTCACCCTTAAGAATTAGTAGTATATATGTCAACTCTATAAGAGGACTTTGATGCATACATGGAATATGATTCTTTTCCTATCTAATTCATTCTTATTCCTAAGAGAAATCCTGCTATGATATATGGGACCATTATATTCAGTTCTCAACTCCGTCCCCAACAGTTTACTAATATTATCACACCTCACCACTACGGTTTATTTGATCGGCTACGACCTACAACTTGTGTAGCTCCTGACTTAGGCCCCCAACCCATAGATGTCTTCGTAGCTTACAAATACAACCTACGTGTTCAATACTAGTGCAATTCTGGACTTCGATCCAACTAACATATGAACGTCATCATAGCTCACCACTACGACTTATGTAAACAATCGCGCCCTAAGTGTCTTGCAACTTCTATAGCTTTCTACTATGATCTCTGTGGCAAAATGACAGTCTTGACTCAACTACATGAAGCTCACATGATTAACTACTATCATGGCTTTAAATTGCAGCCTAAACAACAAGCTGATGATACGACCACCATTTACAAATATTATCGGTGTACTATTGCCTCCATAGCAACCAACTGTAGCCTTTGTACTCTACTATCATTGATAACTACATTCATTGCATTCAAACTACAACTATTATCAATGAAACACAATTGTACATCTAAAATAATATTCTTTGCAACAACATCTTCCCTAATTTAAAAGAATAGTAGATCTGTGTACTCACCATTCATAGTGTATTATCTTAACTAGGTTATGCCATGTCATTTTTTCCCCTTTTCAAGTTTTTCCATACAAAAATTGAGGTGTCACCTAATTCTTTCTTTCTTTAAATTACATGAGTGTGTTATATTTTCGTATAATGCTAAGATGATAATTCATTAATATTCCATTGCTCACACGCATCGATGATAATATACAAATATTAAAAAATATGAGAGAANAAGTTTTTTGTGCTAAATATGTAAATATATAAGTCTTGTGTGGTATGTTTATAATTCCCCTAGTATTTTTTTTGTAATTTTATCAGTATTCAATGTTTTGGAGCCTTTTTGTCTCTGTAACTGCATTTTTTTTAGTTGGCTGTTGGGCACATATGTTCTCTGCGGTAGCATTACATCTTAAGAAATCATTGTTATTGTTAGAGAGAATCACCATGAACATAACATTTGATGAGGTTCACATGGTGATTCGTCACTTCCTAGGTAGCATTTCCTATGCCCATTCTTGTTTATGATTTTTTTCCATGTTAAATCTGCTTGTTCATAAGTTGTGTTATTTCCTTGCCTGTATTTTTTCATGCTAGGGATTATGATAGAGAGGGTGAAGGGCGTCACAAACATAGATCCCAATCTCGATCAAGGGACGGATACAGGCACAAGTCAAGGTCTCGGTCTCGTTCAGGATCAAAGAGGTAAAGACTGTTCTGCATGAAAAAGATTTTTCTTTTAATTTTGTCACATGCTTACTGTATGTTTTTTTAACATAGTTAATCATTTATTTATTTTTTTCTTTGCTTCAAATGTTTTCAATGTCTTATTTGTTCTAGAAATACCAAGCTTTTATCTATTATTTTTCTCTTAAGATCCTGTGATTTGGATACTGAATTTTATCATTGTCTGTTTAGAATTGCATCAGATTAGTGATTTGGAACTCCAAAATGTGACTGAATCATCGTTACATAACTTGAGGACTTGATAATTATGCGATAGTGAATATCAGTGTTTGCTTGATGTCTACTTTATACTTGGACGATTTGTGATTTTTGTTGTCTTATTTTTAAAAATATTTATACTAATTTAAGATTTGTTTTCGGGAACCATCTACTTCATTTGGTATTCATCTTTTAGCATGTGATTTCTAACCCATCTTTTCTTTATTTCAGGATCAGCATATTGTGTGTTTTTTTGTTCTCATGCCATTTTCTTGTGCATGGATTTATGTTCACATAACAACATGGATCAGAGTTATGATATTCTGCTTGCTGCATGCATACTCTTATGCTTGTTTTTATCTATTGGATTTGTGTTGTTCTCCCTAACAAAACAGTAGGGTTTCTATCTTGAACTTTTATAGCTCATGGAATGAAGGTTTTGGCTTTTATCTTTCAGCTTTCTTGATTGACATTATTGTACATATGTGCTTTCATGGTTATCATCATCGTTAGCTTTATCCCAATTATTTATGTTTGACATTTTATATTCTCATTTTCCTTCTATTTCTATTTAATATTGTCCCAAGGTGTTTAAATCTAATATTTGCATGTTTTTTTTCTAAAATTTAGAGGAAATTCAAGAGTCTTCTTTTTATTCCTTTGCTCGAAACGCAATTTTGAAGAGATTTACAGCTTGAGGACCTAAATGCTAGGTGCTATTCCAAAAACAACTTCTAAGGGACATTTAGCGGGTTTCAAACATATTTATTTCAATCAAATTTGACACTTGGAAATTTTACATCCCATTTTCTTTATCAGTCACCCTAATTAAGCTTCTCAATAGGTTAAATAATCTTTTATTCATCTCTTCTATTTGCCCGTTAGTTTGTTTATAGAAAATTGGATAAAATTTCATATTACCAAATAAGTTTCATTAAGATCTAAATGTTTGGTCAAGAAAAAAAAAAAAAAAACTAGGGAGACTTGAAGCTAGCCATCGGTAATTTGTTCCAGCTAAAACCTTGTTGGTCTTTGGGTGACGTTCAAACCTTGGCACTGAAGATGAAGATGAAGAGACAACAGAAGCAAAGTACCCACCCATCATCATTTTGATAACCACCCGCAGTTGGAGACATCAATCAGAGCACACCTAAGACAGTTGAGACGTGTGGTTAGGATGATGATAAAACTACCCAGAGTGAGAAGAAACCTGAGAAGAGCATCACCCCCAATACAATTTCAGCTAGGAAATGCATCAAATGCCATGCTTTTGTGCACATTGCTTCCAGTTGCTCGACAAGGGAGTTGCCCTTCACTGACTAGGGTGCAGCGGAGGAAGTTTGCGATGAAGAGGCAGCTGAAGAAAAGGGTGAGGAGTAGTGTCCTCCACCAAATAAGGGCAAGCTGCTTGTGGTTCGTCGGGACCTACAGATTGAGGCTATGAGGGATCAGTAGTGGCTTCTCCACAACATCTTCTACAAACTGTATGCAATCTCATCATTGATAGAGGAAGCAACAAGAATGTGGCCTCTACATAGAAGGTGAACAAGTTGAGCCTTACGACTCAGAGACTCCCACCCATACTCTCTGATGTGGCTGAGGAAGAAAAATAGAGTTTGTATTGCAGAAGGTGTCTCGTGAAGTTTTCGATGATTGAGAACCAGCTTCAGGACTAAATTTTGTGCTACGTGATGCCCATGAATGTCTGCAACCTTTTGTTGTGGAGATCGTTGTAACTTGATTATCTGACTCAACTTGACAAGTATAGGAACACATGCTCATTCACTAAGATGGAAAGTACTTTGTTCTTATAACTATGTTACAGGTGCTATTGTAAGCAGAGAAATGCCGACGAGATCGATTTTCATGATGATAGAGTATGGCTGGACGTAGGAGCTGATTTCAGACAGGGCAGTCACTACGGTGAGCATTTTAGGACGTCATGATCAATACTTTAACACCATGGCCGACACCGTTAGAGGGGGTGCAGTCCATTCTCACATCAAATAGAGATGGGCCAACCCGGGGCTACCTTTGGACGACTCTGCAAGGCACAGTTGGCATGAAGTCCCAATTTGTTTCAATAATGTACTCTCATTCAATTGGGCCGATATGAATGACTGCTCGCAAGTGATGGCAACTCTGGTGTTTTGGGGGACAATGCTGTTGGCAATGGGATCTAGGCGCTTTCAGGGCCGTAGATGTAGATCCTTCAAACCTGGGAGGTTACAACAATTGCGTCACTTTCAACATGTAGACAAAGTTTCAATGAATGAGGTCGAAGCTCTCCCAAATTCGAGATACTGACGTGGGGCTCGCGAGGCTCTTCGTTGCCTGAACCGACATGGGATAGTTGAACCCCTTCAACTGGAAGGGAAACAGGGTTGGCCAACCTTAGTGAAGTGGGACTTATATGTTGTGTTTCAGGTTTTAGGCCATTTTTGCTGTGTTTTTGCTCAGGACATCCGTCGATGTCCCATTTTTAGGGCTATATCTGAGGACGAGTGGTTGTCCAGCCGTATTTCGCTCTGAGGTGGTGATTATCCTTGATGTTTCCTATATCNGCTATATCTGAGGACGAGTGGTTGTCCAGCCGTATTTCGCTCTGAGGTGGTGATTATCCTTGATGTTTCCTACACATCCTACCCTATTGTTGCCACCTTCCCCTCTCCGCTCTGCAAGCGACCAACCACTACATCTCCATACCATCCCAGCTCACCCCACGACCGCCTGCTTGATTGTCTTCAACTTGTTGCAACTCTTCAAACTTCTATCCCTTTGTTTTGTTGATCTCCCTTCTCAGACTCTCTTCTAACTTGCCCGCCAGTCTTCCTACAACCAACCTCCCTTCCCGACCATAACCCGGCCGTCAGTCACTCGCTAGTTGCTGACATCTTACCTACCACCTTCCGGCCACCTTTTTTGGCGGAAGGGAATGCCACTANTTCTAACTTGCCCGCCAGTCTTCCTACAACCAACCTCCCTTCCCGACCATAACCCGGCCGTCAGTCACTCGCCAGTTGCTGACATCTTACCTACCAACTTCCGGCCACCTTTTTTGGCGGAAGGGAATGCCACTGCGTTAATTCCTCCTCTAACCGCAACACCACCGCCCTCACCCTAAGCCCTAGTTTGGGTTGTGTTGTATCTTTGGTAATATTCTATTTCCTTGTTTCTTGTAATTACTATTTGATTTTTCAGTAATAAAATTTTTGTTTCTCGTTTTGGTGGGTTAACTCTGGTATCATCAATTCTTTGGATGCAAGAGGAACGAGGAAAACAGAATTTTGAAAGAGTAAGGAAAAAACATACTTTTCTGTTTGACGAGGTTTCTTAAGGAAGAGTACCAGTAGTTTGGAATTGTGCCAGGAGGAAACCGAAATGTGGAGCTTTGGGGTTCATGAACTCCAATGATGGAGTTTCTCCATAGTTGAATTTGTTGTGAATCACTCACACACACACACACACACACACACACACACACAAACACACACACAGATATATATATTTGAATATTGCATTTTGCATTAATTCAACGCAAAAGTTACAAAAGGATGTAGAAACTTATGCCCCCTGGGCATTTACAAAATAAAACCTATCATGTTCTATAATGTTGTGAAGAATACGTGAATTTTTACTCGAGTAAACTAAAAAGTATCCTGTAAGGCATGTTGGGCACAAAATTGAGCAACATGGTTACAGGTCCTAGTTATATGGTGAAACAAAACTTGTATAAACATAGTAATAAAGGCTAAGTCAGTACTGAATTCAGGCTGAATCCTCCATGTACGTTTATCCATGCACTGNGAAGAATACGTGAATTTTTACTCGAGTAAACTAAAAAGTATCCTGTAAGGCATGTTGGGCACAAAATTGAGCGACATGGTTACAGGTCCTAGTTATATGGTGAAACAAAACTTGTCTAAACATGGTAATAAAGGCTAAGTCAGTACTTAATTCAGGCTGAATCCTCCATGTACGTTTATCTATGCACTAGTTAAGGAAGCTAATAACATCATACTTATCTCCCTCCATAATAATTCCCCTCATTTCAAGCATCCAAGGTTATAACTGTGAAGAGGGCTTTTGTGCCATTTATTAAAGGAATTTTTGCCTTCTTGGAACCCGGCGAGGAGCCATAACTTTGTGATGCGGGATCGTCTCCCACATATGAGCGGAACATGGGAGCAAGCCGCATGTTCTCCCACAGTCACGTGAATATAGAATCGAACAGTCATATATGTGGAGAGAAATGAAAGGATCATTCAGATTTATGGAAAGGGCTTTTGTGCCAATCAATAGAGAGAAATTTTGCAGGCTTGGAAGCCAGGCAAAGCCATAACTTTGTGATGTAGGAGCGTCTCCTGCGTATGAGCGGGAGTGAGTCGTTTGCCTTCCGCAGTCGTGCAAAGATCAAATTGAGCAGGAGTTTTTTGTTTCCTTTCCAATTTTAGCAATTTTTTTTTCCTTTCCTTTCATTCGTTTATAGTCCTTTCCTGTATATGTCGTGTATTAGAATTTATAGTGTTGTTTTTTTTTTCCTATTTTTGCCAGGACAGCCGCCCACGTTTTCCAGGCTGTATCTGGGGGCAAGTGGTGCTCCCGCTTCATTTCGTTCGTGGTGGTAATTATCCTCGATCTTTTTCACTCCTTCCCTCTGGCATTAGGATCACTGTATTCGGTGCAATCACCTGGAAAACAACTATCTCACTGTTTTCTTGCAGTCGTCTACCGGCTAACACCTAGAAAACAACCATCTCACCACAGGCTTCTAACCCTCAACCATTCTGTTANTTCCGCAGTCGTGCAAAGATCAAATTGAGCAGGAGTTTTTTGTTTCCTTTCCAATTTTAGCAATTTTTTTTTTCCTTTCCTTTCATTCGTTTATAGTCCTTTCCTGTATATGTCGTGTATTAGAATTTATAGTGTTGTTTTTTTTTCCTATTTTTGCCAGGACAGCCGCCCACGTTTTCCAGGCTGTATCTGGAGGCAAGTGGTGCTCCCGCTTTATTTTGTTCGTGGTGGTAATTATCCTCGATCTTTTTCACTCCTTCCCTCCGGCATTAGCATCACTGTATTCGGTGCAATCACCTGGAAAACAACCATCTCACTGTTTTCTTGCAGTCGTCTACCGGCTAACACCTGGAAAACAACCATCTCACCACAGGCTTCTAACCCTCAACCATTCTGTTGTGGAGTGCGAGTATAAGGACAAAACTATTTGAGTGAGAAAAAACCTGTGAAGTATAGTACACTCGCTACAATCACAGCCAAAAAATGCTTAGATGCCATGGATTTGGGCACATCACCTCCAACAGCTTGATAAACCGAGTAGGGTGTAGTTGAGGAGGTTAGTGACGAAGAGGCAGCTGAAAAACAGGTTGAGTTGTATTGTCTTCCATCGGATAAGGGCGAGATGCTCGTGGTTTGATGAGTCCTATTGATTGAGGATACGATTTGCCATATTTTAACCCATTGCACTATGAACGGAAATGTATACAATCTCATCATCGATGGAAGGAACAACAAGAATTTGACGTCTATGCAGATAGTGGAGAAGTTGAGCTTCATGATTTAAAGACATTCTCAGT
>JXCR01119735.1:158865-204553 GCA_002079205.1 Phalaenopsis hybrid cultivar | reverse complement strand
GAATGAGTAAAACAAAACAAGATGTCATATATAAAAAACCAGGAGTATGTGACTAAATGTGACATTAGGAATGTCCTCAATTTCCAGGAGAATTTGAGTGTAAGGCTCAAACTCAAATTTTGGAGCATTGAGTTTCACTGTAGGTTAAGTCATGACAGAAATTTCACTACTTGATTTAATTAAAAGGAAGTTATGAACCACATTTTGATGTATCTTCGTGCCTAGTGTTTTAACTAACTTATGAATTGAGGTCAAACGCCTAGTTTCATCATTCATTTGAAAATTAGGTAGATGAACTCACTTAGGGTGTGTTTATAAAATTTAGGAAGCCTACACTTTAACTTGAGCTTGAAGTGATTTAAGGTGTTTTACCATCAATAAAGTGTTTTTTAACTAATCATCAAATATATTTTAAGTTTTTTCCAAATAATTAAATAAAAAATTTCTATTTTTGACTTAATCATTATAATAAAAACAAATCAACGGAGAAGGAAGCTGGTTCACTTTTAAAAAGAAATCCACAAAACAAAGGGGCAAAACCGCAAGTAAATCGGCTTAAAGACGTATAAATTCTTTCAAAACAATGACCAAATCAGTCCCAAAAGGTGCGTATAAGCCTAAAAAATCAGCATTTAAAGTGCTCAAATTGATGTATGAAAGCTTCCATAAATTAGCACTTAAAGTGCCCAAACCGATGTATAAAAGCGCCAAAACTATACTAAAACGGGTNAAAGCTTCCATAAATTAGCACTTAAAGTGCCCAAACCGATGTATAAAAGCGCCAAAACTATACTAAAACGGGCACACCACTCTCTTCAAAATAGAGCCAAACCGCAGCCCAAAACCTCGCCAAAATAGAGCCAAATCATAGCCTCAATAACCTCCCAAAACAATGTGTAATTCCAAACGTTTTAGGCATGAAGATGCATCTACATTAAATATATCCCACCTCTCAATTCTCATGAATTTACACATAGAGCACATAAATTCAAACTTTACATACCTGCCACACAATTCATATTGATTTACCCAAAACTCACATTTTGCATACATGCCACCTTAATCATGCATGAAGAGGTAGGTATATATATATATATATATATATATTTAATTTGCAAAATTTAAAAGAATTGAATGACATAAATGTAAAAAAGTAAAATTTAGGTGTTAGACNCCAAAACTCACATTTTGCATACATGCCACCTTAATCATGCATGAAGAGGTAGGTATATATATATATATATATTTAATTTGCAAAATTTAAAAGAANTTTAATTTTTAAAAATATAAGACTGAACCGATCTCATATCTGCAATAGTTTAAATGATCGAGCACAACCGTAAGTAATATATTTACCTTGAAGGATAAACACAACTTGCTGGTGGTGATTAATTAAATAAACTAAAAAAATTATAACATCCGTTTTAGTCTACGAACTTTTATGTTGACCGACAAGGAACCCCTATCTAATATTAAGAATTAAATAAGATTTATATTATCTGTGCTCTTAAAGCTCTATATAGAGGCAAATCCCTATAGTTAATTACCTCTCAAATGACTGAGTCATTTAAAAGAAATCTCGATGATGATCGGAGGTTTCTATCTTCATGAATTCAAAGTTTGGGGTTTTCAATGTTGGATATAGAAAATTCAAGTGGGGAAATGGACCAAATAGAAACATTTATTTTTGGAATCAAAGGAAAGAAAAATAGGGGATGTCACAGATCTTGATGAAAAACCTCGGTAACTTCCCAAACTATCCTATTGTTTGGTTTCAATTTTGAGAAGATGTTTTTTTTATGTTTTATCCTACCAATTTTATTATTTAAGACTTATATTTGTGTGACACGATCATACAAATAGCCTGAAAGATATGAGAGTTTATGTCGTATCGGATGACAACCTCGGAACCTAAAACGAATTAGAGCTTAAATTGCACAACATGACTGTGCAAAGACCTAAAAGATAAAGTGAGGATTTATGTCGCGCTAGGTAGACTACCTCGAAGTCGTATGACTTGTTATTTAATTCTAAGAAAAAAATATGCTGTTGTTGATCGTCATCCTCCATCTGCTGTTTCTCCGTCGTGCTGCCCACGAAGACTTGTTCCAAGCTCCAAACTATAGCGACTCCAAGTTTAGTTTCGGTTTTGTATTTGCAAGTATAATTATTGTTGGGTCTCAAGGGCACGATGTACCTCCTAACATATGTCCAGTAGTTCTCTACCCAAGGAGTTTAACAAGTGTATTAAAGTAAATAATGCAATAAGAAGAACAACAAATTGCAGGAAACTTAAACAAATTGCTAGAAAATCTGTTATAAGAAAATCATAATAAAAAAACACGAATGAGTAAAACAAAACAAGATGTCATATATAAAAAACCAGGAGTATGTGACTAAATGTGACATTAGGAATGTCCTCAATTTCTAGGAGAATTTGAGTGTAAGGCTCAAACTCAAATTTCGGAGTATTGAGTTTCACTGTAGGTTAAGTCATGACAGAAATTTCACTACTTGATTTAATTAAAAGGAAGTTATGAACCACATTTTGATGTATCTTTGTGCCTAGTGTTTTAACTAACTTATGAATTGAGGTCAAACGCCTAGTTTCATCATTCATTTGAAAATTAGGTAGATGAACTCACTTAGGGTGTGTTTATAAAATTTAGGAAGCCTACACTTTAACTTGAGCTTGAAGTGATTTAAGGTGTTTTATCATCAATAAATTGTTTTTTAACTAATCATCAAATATATTTTAAGTGTTTTCCAAATAATTAAATAAAAAATTTTCATTTTTGACTTAATCATTATAATAAAAACAAATCAATGGAAAAGGAAGCTGACTCACTTTTAAAAAGAAATCCACAAAACAAAGGGGCAAAACCGCAAGTAAATCGGCTTAAAGACGTATAAATTCTTTCAAAATAATGACCAAATCAGTCCCAAAAGGTGCGTATAAGCCTAAAAAATCAGCATTTAAAGTGCTCAAATTGATGTATGAAAGCTTCCATAAATTAGCACTTAAAGTGCCCAAACCGATGTATAAAAGCGCCAAAACTATACTAAAACGGGTACACCACTCTCTTCAAAATAGAGCCAAACCGCAGCCCAAAACCTCGCCAAAATAGAGCCAAATCATAGCCTCAATAACCTCCCAAAACAATGTGNATAATTATTTATATAATAATATATTACATATATTATTTATATAATAATATATTATATATATTTATATCTAAGTTTAAATCATAACATCTCATGTGTTAATGCGGTTAATTATTTATTTGTATATATTTGGTCCAGGTTCGAATCCCACACTTTACATTTATTTTTTTTAATTTAATTTAACAATCCAATTTCGGGCCGAACACGAGTCGAACACGAACATAAATATTTAAATCGAGCCGAACAAGAACACACTGTTCACGAACCAATTTCGAACACGAGCCGATTTCAAACACGAANTTACATATATTATTTATATAATAATATATTATATATATTTATATCTAAGTTTAAATCATAACATCTCATGCGTTAATGCGGTTAATTATTTATTTGTATATATGTGGTCCAGGTTCGAATCCCACACTTTACATTTATTTTTTTCAATTTAATTTAACAATCCAATTTCGGGCCGAACACGAGTCGAACACAAACATAAATATTTAAATCGAGCCGAACAAGAACACACTGTTCACGAACCAATTTCGAACACGAGCTATTTCGAACGAGTCGAACACAGGCCAAGCTTGAGCTCGCTCAAGCTCGACTCGTTTACAACCCTAATCATCAGCTTAGCGTATGTATGAGATCAATTTAAAAGTAAATAGGAAGAAACATGGCACAATTGCACGTTCAATCAATTCAGTTGTTCAACTTTGAAATATAACAACAGCTGAGAAATAATATTTTTTGTGCTGGTAATCAACAAATAAACACTACATTAAGGAATCACGGTACTGCACAAGAGCAGGATTTTAGNAGCTGAGAAATAATATTTTTTGTGCTGGTAATCAACAAATAAACACTACATTAAGGAATCACGGTACTGCACGAGCAGAATTTTAGAGCATTGAATGCAGTTGAGATCATTGCATGCACCCTGATTCTAAGGCTGCTAAGCCTCGTTGGTAATGCAATTTGTGGAAAAGCCTGGTCCGGGATCTGGGGTGGTGCCATCCTCGAGAGGGAATAGATCGGAGAGCAGCGAGGCAATATTGATGGTGAGCTGGTGTGCGATGCCTGTGAAGTAAGGACTTTGCTGGAGTACAGGTAGGCATGATGTCGGTCGTTTTAAAAAAAATTAAAAATTGTCGGCCGCCGGAATGGATATCCTGACGCCTGATTTTAAAAAAAATGTTTAATTTAATATATATATTTTAGAAAAAGTAATATTTTAATTTTTAAAAATATANTGTGCGATGCCTGTGAAGTAAGGACTTTGCTGGAGTACAGGTAGGCATGATGTCGGTCGTTTTAAAAAAAATAAAAATTGTCGGCCGCCGGAATGGATATTCTGACGCCCGATTTTAAAAAATGTTTAATTTAATATATATATTTTAGAAAAAGTAATATTTTAATTTTTAAAAATACCAGACTGAACCGATCTCATATCTGCAATAGTTTAAATGATCGAGCACAACCGTAAGTAATATATTTACCTTGAAGGATAAACACAACTTGCTGGTGGTGATTAATTAAATAAACTAAAAAAATTATAACATCCGTTTTAGTCTACGAACTTTTATGTTGACCGACAAAGAACCCCTATCTAATATTAAGAATTAAATAAGGTTTATATTATCTGTGCTCTTAAAGCTCTCTATAGAGGCAAATCCCTATAGTTAATTACCTCTCAAATGACTGAAGTCATTTAAAAGAAATCTCGATGATGATCAGAGGTTTTTATCTTCATGAATTCAAAGTTTGGGGTTTTCAATGTTGGATATAGAAAATTCAAGTGGGGAAATGAACCAAATAGAAACATTTATTTTTGGAATCAAAGGAAAGAAAAGTAGGGGATGTCACAGATCTTGATGAAAAACCTCGGTAACTTCCCAAACTATCCTATTGTTTGGCTTCAATTTTGAGAAGATGTTTTTTTTTTATGTTTTATCCTACCAATTTTATTATTTAAGACTTATATTTGTGTGACACAGTCATACAAATAGCCTGAAAGATATGAGAGTTTATGTCGTATCGGATGACAACCTCGGAACCTAAAACGAATTAGAGCTTAAGTTGCACAACATTGCTGTGCAAAGACCTAAAAGATAAAGTGAGAATTTATGTCGCGCTAGGTAGACTACCTCGAAGTCGTATGACTTGTTATTTAATTCTAAGAAAAAATATGCTGTTGTAGATCGTCATCCTCCATCTGCTGTTTCTCCGTCGTGCTGCCCACGAGGACTTGTTCCAAGCTCCAAACTATAGCGACTCCAAGTTTAGTTTCTGTTTTGTATTTGCAAGTATAATTATTGTTGGGTCTCAAGGGCACGATGTACCTCCTAACATATGTCCAGTAGTTCTCTACCCAAGGAGTTTAACAAGTGCATTAAAGTAAATAATGCAATAAGAAGAACAACAAATTGCAGGAAACTTAAACAAATTGCTAGAAAATCCGGTATAAGAAAATCATAATAAAAAAACACGAATGAGTAAAACAAAACAAGATGTCATATATAAAAAACCAGGAGTATGTGACTAAATGTGACATTAGGAATGTCCTCAATTTCCAGGAGAATTTGAGTGTAAGGCTCAAACTCAAATTTTGGAGCATTGAGTTTCACTGTAGGTTAAGTCATGACAGAAATTTCACTACTTGATTTAATTAAAAGGAAGTTATGAACCACATTTTGATGTATCTTCGTGCCTAGTGTTTTAACTAACTTATGAATTGAGGTCAAACGCCTAGTTTCATCATTCATTTGAAAATTAGGTAGATGAACTCACTTAGGGTGTGTTTATAAAATTTAGGAAGCCTACACTTTAACTTGAGCTTGAAGTGATTTAAGGTGTTTTACCATCAATAAAGTGTTTTTTAACTAATCATCAAATATATTTTAAGTTTTTTCCAAATAATTAAATAAAAAATTTCTATTTTTGACTTAATCATTATAATAAAAACAAATCAACGGAGAAGGAAGCTGGTTCACTTTTAAAAAGAAATCCACAAAACAAAGGGGCAAAACCGCAAGTAAATCGGCTTAAAGACGTATAAATTCTTTCAAAACAATGACCAAATCAGTCCCAAAAGGTGCGTATAAGCCTAAAAAATCAGCATTTAAAGTGCTCAAATTGATGTATGAAAGCTTCCATAAATTAGCACTTAAAGTGCCCAAACCGATGTATAAAAGCGCCAAAACTATACTAAAACGGGTACACCACTCTCTTCAAAATAGAGCCAAACCGCAGCCCAAAACCTCGCCAAAATAGAGCCAAATCATAGCCTCAATAACCTCCCAAAACAATGTGTAATTCCAAACGTTTTAGGCATGAAGATGCATCTACATTAAATATATCCCACCTCTCAATTCTCATGAATTTACACATAGAGCACATAAATTCAAACTTTACATACCTGCCACACAATTCATATTGATTTACGTATCTAACACCCAAAACTCACATTTTGCATACATGCCACCTTAATCATGCATGAAGAGGTAGGTATATATATATATATATATTTAATTTGCAAAATTTAAAAGAATTGAATGACATAAATGTAAAAAAGTAAAATTTAGGTGTTAGACATGTAAAGGTACAGAAATTTGGGTGGTATGCATGTAAATATGAGGGAATTAGGTGCTGCGAATAGAAGGAAAACATGTGAAGTGCAAGCTTTTATATGCAAAAGTTTTCCCAGTGAATTTTGCCATCAACTAAATCTCCATCAATGCATTATGTCCACTTTATCAGTGTTTATCAATCGATAGACTAGGGAACAAGAAGAATCACTGCAGTCCTTAAGGTTTAAAATTTACTTCAGCATATTCACAAAGGAAGCCACTAAATTAACCTGTTACAAAGAGCATAATCCATATAATTCCAACCGATAATTAGGTCAGTTCGTATGCAGAAGATATGGTTATTAGGGACTGGCTTTTTTTCATCATACTAAAATCTGTAAACTAACAGGAGTGATCTAGCAAGGAAAGCAAGACTCCAGGCAGCAAATATATGAAATTAAGATAGCATTTTTTATTCAAATGTTATACATGTAAACATCCAAAAATTAAATGATGCTATATATAAATCTCTTACCAACCAATTTTATTGAGACTAAACGGTAATGAAACTCGGTTAATCGGATCAATCAAACTTTCAAAAAAAAAAAAAAAAAAGGCCAAATAGTTTTAACTAAAGTTGAAACAAATCCTCAAACAACTTTCCATGCAGCAGCTAGATATCCTCAAATGGGAACCAACTATTTAATAGGCAGTTTATGAACGTATGGATGAGAAGAATGCAACCATGAAATCAGAGAGCAGAATTAGGGTAAATAAAATAAAACAATTACCTCCAAATTCTCAATAGTAGCCTCCCCTCCCTCACGTAATTTATGTTAGCAAAGTAAAACCGAAAATGAAAGAAGAGAAGGGAGAGGACCTACCTTACTCCGCTGACCTAAAAGAAATAACAGGGGGAACAAGCTACGGAGCTCGAAGAGCGAGCAAACACCAAGCCAGGGAATTTCTGCAGCACCTCCCCTCTTCTGTTTTTTCTTTTTTTTTTTTTTTGCCAACCCAAAACCCTTCCTCAAGTGGGGTTTTTATAGCAAAGGGGAACGAGAAGGAGTTACCTTCATTCACCTGGACGGTGAGCCGAGCCAAGAAAAGCGACGAGAGTCGCGTGGGGTGAAGACGACGATAGAGGCAGAGCTTTTAGGTAGAGGAGGGAGCAGGTGGAAGCAGAGCGGCACAGGTGGAAACTTTTGTCAGAGATTGGAGCACGGGAGAGGGACCGCGGGCCGATCTCTCGCTAGGAAGAGGGAGTTCGGTCGGCTCGGCTAGGTTTCGCGAACGTGAATGGAGACAATATGCTCGGTCGGGCTCGCGTGCGGGAAAGAGATGAGGCGAGAGGCGTGAGCGAGGGTTAGGGATTTTAAAATAAGGATTTTTTTTTTTAAAAAAATGACAAATTTCGTGCAATTTATTCATGTGCAGCTCCTTAGCAAAATAAGTGTTCTTTCTAGCTAAAATCGACGTTCCAGACGCGATGACGCATTCCGTTTCGTCATCTGGGGTCATTCAAATAACCTCGTCGACGATCGGGTCGAAAACGCGCAAATTCGATTCTCGTCTAAATTCTGGTCCGCGATCGATTTTTTTTAAAAAAATTATTTAAGTTTTCGGAAAATAACGGTGCAAATGATGTGATGATGTGAATTGTAGTGATCAAACGTATCGACTCTCTGAATTGCGAAGTTTGTGCACGTGAAGTTGGAAATTATGCATAAAACAATCATAGGGCTTCGTTGGAAATTATGCATATAAGGACTCCGTTTGGGTTTCCTCATGTTGGTTTCAACCTCCTTAGTGCTAGAGGCTGATACCACACATGCGAAACTCCAAAAGGGTAAAGAGGTAGGTTGAATTTCTAAAATGAGGCGGGTTCCATTTCTAAGACTCTAAGATAGTCAAAGGGAGAACCCTAAGGCTAGACCCTAAATCGTAAGAGGAAAACTAGACCTCACTAAAAATGAGGTCAACACATGATTAGCAATTTATAATTTATAAAAAAAGAAAACATGTATTAAACTTATTTAAGTGGGCTGGGCTAGTGGGGCATGGGCCCCAGTGCGCCCACTGTAGCTACGCCTTTGCTTGGAAGTATGAATAGAGGGAATAAAGGAATAAGGAAACTTGATTCAGAATGTAATCCGTAATTTGGGCTCAGTCCAGATTTTTCTCTAGTCATGACTCTTGGCTTGAGTCCATGTGCTGGATCAGGATGCAAGTTTTCTAATAAAACTCTCTAATTCATATGGTGAACCAGTCAAATAGGATATATTTTTGGCTGAAAATTTTCCTGCTACTTTGATTCTGTAGTATAACATGAATCTGTAATTTGCTTCCAGATGATGCGTACTCCTCTGGTGGAATTCAAGATTACCTTGTTGCAGAGTATGTCGATATTGTTCGAATTAGTTGTATATAGGTGCATATTTGACTGTATGCAACTTGTGTTAATGTTTTTATGCTGAAAATGGAATGTGCACCTTGTGTGAAAGCATGTTTTTGTATTATTTTTTGTTGGTTTTTGTTTATGTTCTACCCTCTTTTCTTATTTGTGTGTGCATATTTTCATGCATTAATGTTGTTCNTGACTGTATGCAACTTGTGTTAATGTTTTTATGCTGAAAATGGAATGTGCACCTTGTGTGAAAGCATGTTTTCGTATTATTTTTTGTTGGTTTTTGTTTATGTTCTACCCTCTTTTCTTATTTGTGTGTACATATTTTCATGCATTAATGTTGTTCTGTCCCTTTGAAACATTTTTTATACTCTTTTGGTGCAGTAAACGAACCAGTGGGTTCGACATGCCACCGCCGATCATGATGCCCAATGTTTCTGTTCCAGGTACGTACTAAATTTTTGTCTTCTATTTTCATTTTGAGCTTTTCTGGTAATTGCTGCAGAATTGTGTGATGATGCATGCTTTTATCGGGTAAGCTGTCACTCTATGCATTATCTAGTTGTGGATGCCTCACGTAACCTTCTTTTTCATTTTTGTTCAACAACTTGACTCTGAAGCTGAAGGGGTTTTTCTTTTTTTTTGGTTGTTATTGCTTTGTTGTTTTTTGTTTGTTCTTTGTATAATGTTGTTTTGATAAGGCAATTCCCTACTGCCAATGGCTGCGAGCTGACTACTGTAGCTTTAATGTACAAGGAGGAATGAGCACCTATTTGATGTCTTGTTCGTCTTCAAACCAGGAGTGTTTCTTTTTTGGTAGTCTTGCAAATATTTTATTATGAAATTGGAAGTGATATGTTGCTTTTTTTTGTGATAATGTCATAGGGAGCTCAGGGCGTATCTCTCATCCATGAGGAAAAGATGATGCCGTGCAAAATTTCTGCTAATATTGTAAACAGTGTGTTTTTTGTAGCCTAATTTTGTTTTACAGGCCAGGTACCTGGGACAACTGCTGCTGTTCCTGGAATGCTTCCCAATATGTTTCTTTTGGGAGCAGGACAGGTGTATGCCTATCATTTATTGTCGATTTTATGTTGGTTAATATTGCAATGACTTTCTTTTTATTATTGATTAGGTTCAGTTCCCAACTATTCCATTGATGCCTGTGCAAGCTATGACACAACAGGTTTGATTCTCAGTTCTTTATTATTTCATGTCACTTAGNCAGCAAATATATGAAATTAAGATAGCATTTTTTATTCAAATGTTATACATGTAAACATCCAAAAATTAAATGATGCTATATATAAATCTCTTACCAACCAATTTTATTGAGACTAAACGGTAATGAAACTCGGTTAATCGGATCAATCAAACTTTCAAAAAAAAAAAAAAAAAGGCCAAACNCAGCAAATATATGAAATTAAGATAGCATTTTTTATTCAAATGTTATACATGTAAACATCCAAAAATTAAATGGTGCTATATATAAATCTCTTACCAACCAATTTTATTGAGACTCGGTTATGAAACTCGGTTAATCGGATCAATCAAACTTTCAAACCAAGCACCATAAAAAGAAAAAAAGAAAAAAAGAAAAAAAAAAGAAAAAAAAAAAAAAAAATGCCCAAATAGTTTTAACTAAAGTTGAAACAAATCCTCAAACAACTTTCCATGCAGCAGCTAGATATCCTCAAATGGGAACCAACTATTTAATAGGCAGTTTATGAACGTATGGATGAGAAGAATGCAACCATGAAATCAGAGAGCAGAATTAGGGTAAATAAAATAAAACAATTACCTCCAAATTCTCAATAGTAGCCTCCCCTCCCTCACGTAATTTATGTTAGCAAAGTAAAACCGAAAATGAAAGAAGAGAAGGGAGAGGGCCTACCTTACTCGGCTGACCTAAAAGAAATAACAGGGGGAACAAGCTACGGAGCTCGAAGAGCGAGCAAACACCAAGCCAGGGAATTTCTGCAGCACCTCCCCTCTTCTGTTTTTTCTTTTTTTTTTGCCAACCCAAAACCCTTCCTCAAGTGGGGTTTTTATAGCAAAGGGGAACGAGAAGGAGTTACCTTCATTCACCTGGACGGTGAGCCGAGCCAAGAAAAGCGACGAGAGTCGCGTGGGGTGAAGACGACGATAGAGGCAGAGCTTTTAGGTAGAGGAGGGAGCAGGTGGAAGCAGAGCGGCACAGGTGGAAACTTTTGTCAGAGATTGGAGCACGGGAGAGGGACCGCGGGCCGATCTCTCGCTAGGAAGAGGGAGTTCGGTCGGCTCGGCTAGGTTTCGCGAACGTGAATGG
This sequence comes from Phalaenopsis hybrid cultivar, assembly GCA_002079205.1. Classification (NCBI taxonomy): domain Eukaryota; kingdom Viridiplantae; phylum Streptophyta; class Magnoliopsida; order Asparagales; family Orchidaceae; genus Phalaenopsis; species Phalaenopsis hybrid cultivar. Next base: position 193,104 of record JXCR01119735.1, on the reverse strand, counting down.
AGACAATATGCTCGGTCGGGCTCGCGTGCGGGAAAGAGATGAGGCGAGAGGCGTGAGCGAGGGTTAGGGATTTTAAAATAAGGATTTTTTTTTTTAAAAAAATGACAAATTTCGTGCAATTTATTCATGTGCAGCTCCTTAGCAAAATAAGTGTTCTTTCTAGCTAAAATCGACGTTCCAGACGCGATGACGCATTCCGTTTCGTCATCTGGGGTCATTCAAATAACCTCGTCGACGATCGGGTCGAAAACGCGCAAATTCGATTCTCGTCTAAATTCTGGTCCGCGATCGATTTTTTTTAAAAAAATTATTTAAGTTTTCGGAAAATAACGGTGCAAATGATGTGATGATGTGAATTGTAGTGATCAAACGTATCGACTCTCTGAATTGCGAAGTTTGTGCACGTGAAGTTGGAAATTATGCATAAAACAATCATAGGGCTTCTTGGAAATTATGCATATAAGGACTCCGTTTGGGTTTCCTCATGTTANTTTTTTTTATTTAAAAAAATGACAAATTTCGTGCAATTTATTCATGTGCAGCTCCTTAGCAAAATAAGTGTTTTTTCTAGCTAAAATCGACATTCCAGACGCGATGACGCATTCTGTTTCGTCATCTGGGGTCATTCAAATAACCTCGTCAACGATCGGGTCGAAAACGCGTCAAATTCGATTCTCGTCTAAATTCTGGTCCGCGATCGATTTTTTTAAAAAAAATTATTGAAGTTTTCGTAAAATAACGGTGCAAATGATGTGATGATGTGAATTGTAGTGATCAAACGTATCGACTCTCTGAATTGCGAAGTTTGTGCACGTGAAGTTGGAAATTATGCATAAAACAATCATAGGGCTTCGTTGGAAATTATGCATATAAGGACTCCGTTTGGGTTTCCTCATGTTGGTTTCAACCTCCTTAGTGCTAGAGGCTGATACCACACATGCGAAACTCCAAAAGGGTAAAGAGGTAGGTTGAATTTCTAAAATGAGGCGGGTTCCATTTCTAAGACTCTAAGATAGTCAAAGGGAGAACCCTAAGGCTAGACCCTAAATCCTAAGAGAAAAACTAGACCTCACTAAAAATGAGGTCAACACATGATTAGANAAAATGAGGCGGGTTCCATTTCTAAGACTCTAAGATAGTCAAAGGGAGAACCCTAAGGCTAGACCCTAAATCGTAAGAGGAAAACTAGACCTCACTAAAAATGAGGTCAACACATGATTAGCNTTACATCACATTTTTTTCTTGTCCTTGACCTTTTTGTCAACCTTTTCTTGTGCCTTCTCTTTTCACATATGTTTTAGCGTCAAAATGATCTCTAGCATATGAACAATGGACAATGACATTAGATATAGATATGACTGTTGACCTCATTTTTGTGAGGTTTACTCTTCTCCTCCTTAGAGCCTAGGATCTAGTTCTAGGAGTTCTTATTGATCGTCTTAGAAAATTAGAATTGATACCCATGCTTTTAGAAAATCCTAACCAATTTTTATTTTCCTTTGATGCATAGCATTTTTGGCACAAGACCNCACATTTTTTTCTTGTCCTTGACCTTTTTGTCAACCTTTTCTTGTGCCTTCTCTTTTCACATATGTTTTAGCCTCAAAATGATCTCTAGCATATGAACAATGGACAATGACATTAGATATGGATATGACTGTTGACCTCATTTTTGTGAGGTCTACTCTTCTCCTCCTTAGAGCCTATGATCTAGTTCTTGGAGTTCTTATTGATCGTCTTAGAAAATTAGAATTGATACCCATGCTTTTAGAAAATCCTAACCAATTTTTATTTTCCTTTGATGCGTAGCATTTTTGGCACAAGACCATCGTCTTATGAACGAGCAGTTATAGGTTATTTTGCGAAGACTCAAGGGAAAAGTTCCTAATAGGACTTCAAGCCTTAAGAAAATATCGTCACGACTTTTTTTTGTCACATACACACACTAAATACACAAAGTTCACAAAATTGCACTNAAAATATCGTCACGACTTTTTTTTGTCACATACACACACTAAATACACAAAGTTCACAAAATTGCACTAAATCGGACTTCAATTAAGCCTAAAGGACGGGTGAAAATGCGAACTTCTCCGGATGACCTCCGACGACAAAATGGACCGCGCCAGCGCGTCCGAGACACCAATTTTGGTAGGAAAGGACACCCATATTGTCATATTTTCGACATTAGAAAATTGGCACGCAAATCGATGAATTCGTCCNTGGACCGCGCCAGCGCGTCCGAGACACCAATTTTGGTAGGAAAGGACACCCATATTGTCATATTTTCGACATGAGAAAATTGGCACGCAAATCGATGAATTCGTCGAAGCGACCTTTGAAGGCAAAATGAACTACGCCGGAGCGTCCAGAATGTCGAAATTACCTAAAAGGGTGTCCAATTTGCAATTATTTCACACGAATTAAAATGTGTAAATTAACTATTTTAATTTAAAAATTAAGTTTTTTTAATACTTATATTACTTTAATTATATAATTATAACACCTAAATCTTATTCACCTAACCCGCGACATTCGTTTTCCTCTCCCTCGACCGAGAGCTGCTCGGGTGTGTCGTGCCCTAGCTCCTGCGATTTCGTTTGGGCGTGGATCGATCGAGCGATGCCATGACTCGCCGAGCCTGAGCTTTTTCTCCTTTCCTCTGTCATTCGAATTTGCGGCTCACCTCTTTGATCTCCGCTTGACCGAGCGAGTCTCCAATCAAGGGTTTCCACCTGGCCGACGCTTCTCTTCCTCGAGGCCGAGCGTTCTCCTCATTTATGGTGTCGATTCCTTTCTCTCGCTCGATAGGTAAGCTAGGGCGGCAAACAATAGACATTCATTTTCTTTTTTTTGCCTTTTGGCTTCCTGAGGATAGGGTGGCTGTGTGAGAAAAAGGGAGAGTGTTCTTGAGAGAAGAGTTCTTTAGAAGAAATTTGACATTTGCCTTCTTCCTCTTTAACGGTTAGCATACAGATCGATCCCTTTTGTTCGAAAGAAGTTTTGCTTCCTCTCTGTCGTTCGAGGGATTTGCGGCTTGCAGAATTAAAAAAATCGAGGAAGCTTTTGCGTGAGGCTTTTAGGAGAGGTTTCTGTGGTGCTTTCTTCAATCTTATTTTAGTGCTTTACTTTAAGTTTACACTAAAGAGATATTCTTCTCCTCTCCTCTATTTTACATTATTTCGAATGACATGAAATCTGGAAGTCATTTCAAAAGTTAGAAAAACATGTTTGGGCTTATTTTTTTTGTTCATATTTGCTGCCCCTGTTGTTAGAATACATGCTGAAGTCATTTCAAAAGTTGAAAAAACATGTTTGGGCTTATTTTTGTTCCTATTTGTTGCCCCTGTTGTTGGAATACATGCTGAAGTCATTTCAAAAGTTGGAAAAACATGTTTGGGCTTATTTTTTTGTTACTATTTGCTGCCCCTATTGTTGGAACATATGTTGAAATATTTCTTAATGCTGGAAATTATATTTGAGGGCTTATCTTAGCTTAATTTGTTGCCCTCCGCTGTTGGAACATATGCTGAAATATTTCTTAATGCTGGAAATTATATTTGAGGGCTTATCTTAGCTTAATTTGTTGCCCTCCGCTGTTGGAACATATGCTGAAATATTTCTTGATGCTGGAAATTATATTTGGGGCTTATCTTGCTTTCTTTATTGCCCCGGTTGTTGGAATACATGCTGAAGTCATTTCAAAAGTTGGAAAATCATGTCTTTGGGCTCAATTTTGCCTCATTGTGGTTATGGCTTCATGAAATTTTGTTTAAAAGACTCTATTTTAGTTCATTTAATGAGATCAGATTTACCTTCTTGTTGGATTAAATGTTGGCTGAAGATATACCTATATTAAATGGAGTTTTGGCTTTGATTCTTTTGGGGTTTTCTGCCTTCGTTTTTGAGCTGAATCAATTGACCTGGTTTAGAGTTTTCTGCCTTCGTTTTTTGAGCTGAATTAACTGGCTCGGTTCGGGATTTTCTACCATTGCTTTAAAGCTGATTTATTTGGGGCTGATTTGGTGACATTTTATCTCTCTTTTTGGCTTTACCTGTGAGCTTTNGCTCGGTTCGGGATTTTCTACCATTGCTTTAAAGCTGGTTTATTTGGGGCTGGTTTGGTGGCATTTTATCTCCCTTTTTGGCTTTACCTGTGAGTTTTTTTGGGTTTGTTTGGAGATGGTTTGGTGACTTGCGAAATAAAAAAAGTTTATATAATTTCATTTGAAGAAAGTATGAGATTGATATAAATTTAATTCAATAGGGGTTTGGAAATGCGCAAAATTGACATTTGGAAAGGATATCGTCCTCGGGATTGATCCGATCATTTTCCTTTTAACGAATTTAAATATTTTAGACCGATACATTCATGAGTTTTATTGATTTAACTTGGTTTATAAAAAAAAATGGATCGGTCTACTTTTTCGTTCGTTTTGTTTTTTTTCCTTTTTTTTAACGGTAAAGTTAAAAATGAGAATTTCCGATTTAATTATATTCAGAAATGATTTATAATCTCAAGGGAAATATGAGGGAAAGAGAAAATGTGAGAAAATTAAAATTGAAATTTGAATTTTTGGGATGATAGAATCTAAAGAGGAGATAGAGTAACGAACAATCCATCTTTTCTTTTATNTCATTTTCCTTTTAACGAATTTAAATATTTTAGACCGATACATTCATGAGTTTTATTGATTTAACTTGATTTAAAAAAAAAATGGATCGGTCTACTTTTTTGTTCGTTTTGTTTTTTTTTTCTTTTTTTTAACGGTAAAGTTAAAAATGAGAATTTCCGATTTAATTATATTCAGAAATGATTTATAATCTCAAGGGAAATATGAGGGAAAGAGAAAATGAGAGAAAATTAAAATTGAAATTTGAATTTTTTGGATGATAGAATCTAAAGAGGAGATAGAGTAACGAACAATCCACCTTTTTTTTTATATAAAAAAAAATAAATTGCAAATTGGAAGACTAGTTGAAATCGGAAGAAATGAGAATTTAGATAACGATTGAGAGATTAGTGGACTTGCACTTAGATCCCTTAAGCTTTGAATCAATTTAAAATTCAATTCCTTTAACTAGGATTGAAGCTTAACTCACAACTCTTTTGGCAAAACTATGAGTTTACCCCTAGGTTTTAGGAGTCTGATAGCGAGCTAAGCTGGATCTATAGATGTTTGAGGGTTAGTGGAAAGGCACTTAATTGAGATTAGACACTTTAGGACACTTCAAGTTTAAACTAAAGTGCAGACATCCTAGATCTTAGAAACACAATTTAAGAGATAGTTTATCAGTTTAATTTTCGAATGACCCTAAGAAATCCAAACATCTAATCTCAGTTTAGGAGATAAGTAGGACACTAGGCACGAGGGTGCACTAGATTGTGACTCGTGACTGATTTAATTAAATTAAATAATGAAATTCTTACCTTAATTTGACTAAAACTGAAACCCAATACTCCGGGATTTGAGTTTGTGTTACACTCAAATCCTCCTGGCAATTGGGGACATCCCAATATCACATAAAAATTTTCTATTCTTGGTCTTTTATATGTGATATTGTGTTTCATTTATTTGTTTATCTTTTTCCTACAATTTACCTGTTTCTGTTAAGTCCTTTTTTCAGGTCATACTTTCCTCTTTTACAGAGCGCATACTAGTTAAACTTAAAGGAGTTATGAACCTACCAGGTGTACAAATTTAATTTATATTACAACATTTTATTTTAAAGCATGTTATACTGCTTCCCCAGCATGTTATATTACTTTTTATAGCACGTTATGCTCTTCTTTCAGCATGTTATATTGTCTTTTCTCTTTACTGTACAGTACATTGTTACTTTTCTTTCACATTGCATGTTTAGTTACTTTGATATACTATGCCTTAGTTTAGGATAACCTAGTGGTTAGGAGCATTTTCAAAACTAAAACTAAACCAGGAGATGCTACTACAAAGAGTTTGGAGCGAACAACATGGGCAGCGCGACGAGGAACAAATTCCAGGTGGATCTGCAACAGCAAAACATCTTCTCATCACATAAACATTTTCACAACACTATACACTTTCCTTAGTTTAAATAACAACCCATAGGATCACTCTTTAGGCTTTCTGTACAACTCTGTTGTATAATTATAAATCATAACGTTTTAGGATTCCGAGGTTACCGTACGGTACAGTTTAAATCCTCCTGTCTTTTAGACTATTTTCACAGTCCGATATTGTGAAAACATAAGTCCTAAATTCTAAATAATTTGCAGGATTGAAATATCAAATAAACATCATTTCAAAGACATAAAGCTAAACAATATGATAGTTGCGAGATCTCCGGGGTTTCTCCTGGATATGTGATATCTCCTACTTTTCTTTTTTTTGAATTCCTTAAATAATTGTTCCTATTTTGAGTCATTCCTATTTGATTTTCCCCATGTCCAGATCGTAAAACTTAAACTTTGAAATCTTGAAAGCAAAACCACATGATCTTAATCGAGAGTTTTCTTAAATGATTTTGATCATTTAAGATGTAATTAATTATAGGGGCTTGCCTCTATAGGAAACTAAGAACCCATATAAAATAAACCCTATCTAATTTTTTATGTTAGATAGGAGAACTTGTCGGCCTTTTTATAAAATATTTCGTAGATCAAAACGGATGTCACAAATTCTTTAGTCTAGGTGATTGAATCCATATTACAAGTGATATTTATCCTTCGAGATAAGTGTTTTACTTGTAGTATCGTGTTCACTCGTCTAAACTATTTAAAATGTGAGACCCGTTTGGTCTTACCTATTTTAAATTAAAATGTTACTTTTAAAAATAAAAAAAANAGTATCGTATTCACTCGTCTAAACTATTTAAAATGTGAGACCCGTTTGGTCTCACCTATTTTAAATTAAAATATTACTTTTAAAAATAAAAAAAGGGGTTATGTTCATATTTCAATTATTTTCAAAATCACAAAATTATTACTTTTTTCAAATCATAAAGTTATATGAAGTTATAAAGTTAAATTAAATAAAAGATTTTCAATTCACGAAAAAAAAAACGGCCGTCAATGACATGAAGGCATCGACCAGAAATAAATGTAAAAAAACAATTCTATAGAATGCGTATTTGAAAAACTAATATCAATATTTTTCCATTATTAACCTTAAATCCTTATCATTGAAATTATCAAAAGAAAAAAATAGGGAAAACTTAAGAATAAAATATAAACATTTGATTTAGATTAAAGATAAAATAATCTCTAATTTGAGAAAACAAGAAAAAAAATTCAAGAAATAACTGCATATTTNAGATTAAAGATAAAATAATCTCTAATTTGAGAAAACAAGAAAAAAAATTCAAGAAATAACTGCATATTTAAAATTATGATTAGTAAGAGGAAAGTTAACTTCACATATGAGCATAAGAGAGGAAAAAATGCCATTAAGTTCAATGAAAGTTCTCCAAAAAGGCATCACAAAGATGTTGGTGTATTTTGGGGTGAGAAATGGAGCAACAGGCTTCGAAACAGGAACAAGCTTGGCAGAGGAGTGACAATTTTGCGGTTGGATGAGATGAAAAATCATATGCAAGGTAAATAGAAGATGAGATAGCAAATGAATTAGGGTACTGTGGGCTTTACACGAAGAGGTCAGAACAAATGAATTAAAATAAAGAAGGTATGAGCTGAAACAAGGGTTCTAACAAATCACCACAAGAAAGTTGGAAAGTGTCTGTGGTATGAGAAATATCAGAGGGGTAATAAGCTTTTGCTAAAATGAGTAGCCATTTAGTGGCTTGTTGAGACTCGATGCGAAGAGACAAGAATAGATGAACAAAAAATGAATAAGATTAGAGTCAAAATGACAGTTTAAAGTTGTCATTACATCAAAGTTGGAGAGCATTTGTGGAATGAGCTTCAACGACTGAGCAATAGGCTTGGCAAAGGAATAGAGTAGTAGCTGCTTGGTAGCTTGATGAGATGAAGGTCACTTGCAAGCCAAACATGACATGCAATAACAAATGAATTAGGTGTCACTGTCTCATCGAGGTTCATTGAGGCTTGATGGGATGATATGAGAATAAGCTAACAAAAATGCATAAGAATGCAGCCAAAATGTGGTTTCAGCTTGTCATACTGAATTGAAATAATGATGACTGATGAACAAGAAAATTTTTGCGTTATTGTCGTGCTGGTCATGTCTTGACTCTTATTTTGGAGTAAAACACATCTCAACCACAATTTTAAAGGTGTCAGACATATGCTTAGAGGTGTGTCCAGGTTCGACACTGATGCGGAGCGTTAATACTACCCCTGCCCACATTATGTTAAAGTTTAATTTTTATGTTTTAGCTCTATTTTTATATGGGTTTTTCTATTTGGATGGCAAACTTGTAATAATGGGTGCCTTAGTACTTATAAATAGGAGTTGTTTTGTGTATAGGGGCAGATTTTGGGTTTTAGAATTGTGAGTTTCTTTCTCGGAAGGTTGGGCTACCGTTCATCTTCCTTGCAGCTATATCCTTGAGTTGGTAGTCAAAGTGTTGTCTTGCCGTGTGTATTATTGTTCTTCATTTACATCAATCTTTGCCTCCAAAATTCTTTTCAATAATTCTTGACTGCTATTCAGCTGAAATTCTACTCTAATATGCCTTGTTGGTATCATTGTGGCTTCACGACTTTGGCTTCTTGATCTCAATTCTTGCCAAGATCCTTTAGCTTTCTCAAAGGGCTACTAAACCTCAGTCCAAGAATCTCTAAGAAGGTTTCATGAATAGATTTTCGGTTTGATGAAAGCATTTTGATTTTACGTGCCTTCTGCTTTCTTGTTTTCTTCTTCTGTCTTAGTTGTTCTTGCTTGTTTGTTCCTTTGGTCGCTGTGCTCCGATCCCAGGAATCCAGATTTATGGATTTTATTGCTGTTCAGGCACGGGCTTATGTGAATTTCAGAATTCTGCTTTTGCATGAGCGTTTCCTTTCTTGTTCCTACACTTGCTGCTTCAAATTGGTATCCTAGCAAATTCTAGCGCAAGTTACTGTGATTTTTGGATTGCTGTTAGTTTGGTTTCAGGTTCTTGGAATGGACAAGTCTGCTATCTTCTTGATTTTTCCTTCTGAAAGCAGAATTTAGCGGGAGGCAATTTCTATTTTCTTGATTCTTCACGAGTGTGTTGCTCCATCCTCCTTCCTTTCCTCTACAACTTTGCAACGAAATAGCATGCTGCCAAAAGAAATGTTGCAAGCACAATCAAGAACTCATTATTGAAGGTTTACAAGAGGAGATCCAACATCTTCAAGAAAGAAGCTGCTCTCGAACAATGAAAATTAGAAGAGCATGAGGTAGATCAAGAACATAAAATTCTTAAGGAAGAAGATGAAAATCATTTTTTCAAGAATCCTCAAGTTAAATGGGTTTGAAGTTTCGATGTTAGAATCATTGTGGATACCTATATTTGATCAACTCGTGTATGATGAGGAGAAATGCGTTGGAGTACCTAGAGTGAAATGTTCTTGTTTTGACGTTTGACAGCATGATCTGTTGGAGCTCATTGCGAACAACATTCAAATTAGACGGGTTTCTTCTATCACTAGTGAAGTATATGATTCTTATCAAACTTCATGCGGTCTTATTTCTAGTGAAGCAACCTCCATTGAGGTTGAAAAATATGCTGACACATTTTGGCCGACTATGTTCATTATCTCTTACACATACATTATATCTTATATTTGATTGGCCCATGATGACCACATATTAGTATATGTTTTTTCCTGCTTGTAGCAATCAACATGAAAACCTTGAAGATCCAACACTCGTAGATAGGGAAATACGAAATTCCTTCGGGAAGCTACTGAAAACCGTCCTCCAACAATGGAAAATGCGTGTTATGATCAAGGTGTAAACAAAAAATTGAAATGTATATCGCTGGTTTACATCATGATTGTAAAACCTCTCCTTGGAACGATATGTTGAAATTCGATTTATATTAAACATGACTCAGTTCTCATTGAAATGAGGAATCTTGCAATATCATTGATACCTGAGTTAACCCAAACCACAACCGAACGATAAATTTTATTTTTGATTTCAAAACTACTATGACGAATCCTCAATATTACACAAACATGTAAATAACACGCAAGAACGACGACGTAGTAAAACAAGAAAAGAAACATAAAAAAACACAAAAAAATGTATCTCTAGAGAGTGGCAGGCCCGGAAGGGATTGACGGAAGTGGCGGTCATGCTGATAGGTGGTTGACATCCCTGGACTGCGGGGCCGGATGATGGAGTGGAGCCAGTTGGGTGGAGGCTGGTGGATTGTACAGCGACAGGAGTCGGTGTCGGGGGCTGGACAACAACAAAAGTTAATGTCGGGGGTTGGACAGTAGTATGAACCGACGCACAGGGGCCTGACTAGCAATAGGAAGAGATTCGGAAGGCTGTTGCGGCTGCTGAAAGGTGGCTGGAAGTAAGGAAAACAGGAGGAATGGGGGCCGAAAGGCCTGTGTGGTGGTTGGGGGCGGTTGGATTGTTGGATGGCAACAAGAAGAGGGGTTGGAAGAGACTTGTGGGGTATATGGGAGAGTAGCGATGGGAATTGAGGAAGGATAAGTATCCTCGCGGGATTGAGTTATAGTTGGAGCATCTCTCAAAGCTTTGGAGAAGATCTCCATTTCGGGCGAGTTACAGTTGGAGCAATTCCTCGCCTTCGGATACAACCCTAGAAGGGAAAATAACGTCGACGGCTGGCTTGGATAGAAATTTGAAAATCTGGAAGATAAAAACTAAACCTTAACCAAAGCAAATATCACCTATATATAATGAGGAATAGTAGATATAATAGCTAGAGAATATAAATAGAAGGGGTGATGAGAAAGGAAGGAGGTAGACAAGGAAAGTGCTAGAAGTTTATCATGTTGATGGTAGCAGAGATATTGTAATTCTTTGGGAAGTCGATCATTAGGTGTTGTCATTTCACAACACGTTATGATAGAATAAATATGCATCCTCTTTTGGCACATCATTAGCTGATGATGCATATATATGTACGTTTTCGTAATGCAACCCTTGAGCCCTTAACTCTGAAATATTCTTCTTCCACTTCTCACACTCAGCAGAATTTAACTGATAAACCAATAGATGAGGAGAAACCAACTTTATGGTGAAATTTATGTCAAGCTGTACCACTCTTACCGGCGACCACTCCACTCAAGAGAAGCCTCTTCTCCATTGATAGAACCTAGATCCCATTGATGAATTTCTTTCCTCATTAAGCTCCTATGATAAATTTCAAGGCTGGGTTTCACCCCTCATATTTGGACATCTAATGATGACCATGTTGAACTGAATCTATATCTAAATAACTTTATGCAATTTTCTAGACATGCACAAAAGGGCCACTTTTCTGACAGAATGAATATCTCTCAATAGGGGCAACTCATGAATGAGTCAATAGATCTAAATGGTCTAAATTTCTCTTATCTGGGGTTGCTATGTCTATAGTGTTAGTTCGTCGAACTCAAAAATACCTTAGACACTTACCATGAAGTCAATTAGAATCTCTCCCACAGGCTTAGTTGGAACTATGTGCATCTTTTCCTCCTCAACTAGAAGCTGGCCCTCTTCCTTTATGTCCTCACAGTCTTCAATGTCTATGATGTCATTACCCAAATTTTTGATGCCTTGAGCAGTGAAGCAGATCACTTTTTCGGTTGTACAACCTGATTCAATATGCCCAAATTCGTGACACTTGCAACACTTCATGGTTGTGACAAATTTTGTGATACATATTGGTTACAATTGTTCTCCATTTTAAATCAGTTTTTCCCGTGACAGGGTCGTCTTTGGTTTTCTCCTGAATGTAATCTAACTGTAGGATTTTGAGATTGAGCATTGCCTATAAGATGTGTTGTTCTCCTGACGATGTGGTCTCCACTTTTGAAGCTAAAGTCTAAACTTTCTGTCTACTGTAAGTTGGTAGGAACTGACACTGGATCTCCCGCTTCATCTTCAAATTTTTTTGTTCTTCGAATGCTGGTTATTCTCTAGGCCTCTTTTGTTACTAGATTTTGAAGCTTCGTGGTCATTCTTCTACATCACTAAAGTCCTCCCTATGGAAGTGATTCAGATCATAGTCTCTTGCTCTCCTTCGATTTTCTAGATTTAGATCGAGGTTAATCCCCTCTTGGCCCCCTTCATCCATTTCTGCTAGTTATGTTGCAGACAACATATATCTTGTTATATTTCATCTCAGGTGGGGTTTGACAGGTATTGTTTCGGGAGCATTGTTGAAGTTTTGAGATTTGCTGAAGAAGAAAGAAAAAAGANGGATTTTGAGATTGAGCATTGCCTATAAGATGTGTTGTTCTCCTGACGATGTGGTCTCCACTTTTGAAGCTAGAGTCTAAACTTTCTGTCTACTGTAAGTTGGTCGGAACTGACACTGGATCTCCCGCTTCATCTTCAAATTTTTTTGTTCTTCGAATGCTGGTTCTTCTCTAGGCCTCTTTTGTTACTAAATTTTGAAGCTTCGTGGTCATTCTTCTACATCACTTAAGTCCTCCCTATGGAAGTGATTCAGATCATAGTCTCTTGCTCTCCTTCGATTTTCTAGATTTAGATCGAGGTTAATCCCCTCTTGGGCCCCTTCATCCATTTCTGCTAGTTATGTTGCAGACAACATATATCTTGTTGTATTTCATCTCAGGTGGGGTTTGACAGGTATTGCTTCGGGAGTATTGTTGAAGTTTTGAGATTTGCTGAAGAAGAAAGAAAAAAGCAAAGAAGAAAAGAAGAAAAAAAGAAAAAAAAATAGAGGGAAAGAAAGAAAAAAAGAGTGGGAGAGAAGAAAAAAGTGGCAGACTCTATAGATCCCTAGGATAGATTTAGACTAGCTCTGATACCAAATGATAACAGAGTTAACACAAACCATGACCAAACGACAAAATTTTATTGTTGAATTCAAAATTGTAACGACAAATCTTGAACATAACACAAACATGTAAATAACATGTACAACAATAACACAACAAAACAAGAAAAGAAACAACACAAAGCAAAAAATGACTCTCTAAAAGAGAGTAGTAGGCCCTCAAGGGAGGGACGAAAGCGGCGGTTGTGTTGGAAGGTGGTTCACAGACCCGGGTTGCGACATCGAATGATGGAGTGAGGGCGGCCTGCAGGGAGGAGGCTGATAGTAAGTGGGGACGACGGCGTAGAAGGGAATAGGGGAGGTGGCAGTGGAATAGACAGTAGTAAGTGTCTGTGTTGGGGGCTAGACGACAACAAAATTTGGTGTTGGGGGCAAGACAACATCGGGAATCAACAGTTAGGGGGAAGAGGCTTGGAAGGCCTATGCAGCTGCCGGAAGGGGGTTGAAAGCAAAGACGTCTGCAAAAAGAGTGGCAGTGGAAATTGGGAAGGCTAAATATCCCCGCGAGAACGAGTTATAGTTGGAGCACCCGCCGAACCTTAGGAGAAGATCGCCTTGTGGTCATTACAGCTGGAGCATCGCCTTGCCTTTAGATACTGCCCTAGAAGGGAAAACAACTTCGACGGCTGGCTTGGACAGAAATCTGAAAATCTGAAAGACAAAAATCGACCCTAAGCAAAAAAAACATCTGCAACGCATTACAAGGGTCCCGATGCCAAGCTGCCAACACGCAACATTACAAGAAGGCCACATGCCCATGAGACCATGAACAAATTAACTAGTGCTTGCATGCCTGACAACCAGCTCAAGAAGACCGCAGCAACTTGGCAGCACTTCCCTCCAATAGACATGCAGGGCTTACACCCATATACAGACACAGAGACATTCAAAATGCTCAAAAAGCTTACGTTTTTATATAATGAAAAATAGTATATATAATAGGTAGGGAATATAAATAAAAAGGTGATGGAAAAGGAAGTAGGCAGGCAAGGAAAGTACTAGCAAAGGAAGGGCTAGACAAGGCATGTAATCAAATTGGACAGCAATACTGTAGCAGCTACAGTACCGCTACTCGGGAAACTCCCACGTCAATCACCAATCTTGGCCTATTAGCTAAAGCAGATGCTTGGATCACTGTCCTTGACCTACTTGGGGATTAAAATCATTTTCAATGTCTCTGAGTCGGAATTGGAGATCCAGGTCGAATCTTCTCCAATTTCGGGAGAATGACGTTGGAGCGTCAGTACTACTGCTGTCCACATTTTGTTAAAGTTCAATTTTTATGTTAGTTCTATGTCTTTTTGTGTTTTTCTATTAGGAAATAAGGGGGGCCTTACTGCATATAAATTGGTGGTGTTTTGTGTATTGGGGAGCTAGATTTTGGGTTTTTGAGTTGTTATTGTTTTTTTTTGTGGGTTTAAAATTGCGAGTTTCTCTCTTCTAGGATGGTTGGGCTACTTGTTCATCTTCCTTGCAGTTGTATCCTAGAATTGGCAGCCCAGGAGGTGTCTTATCATGTGTATTCTTGTGCTTCCTTTACATCAGTAATATTCCTTTTGCTGTTCTTTGCTTTCAGAATTCTTCTCAGCAATTCTTGCTTGTTGTTCTGCTGAAATTCTACTCATATACCTTGCCGGTATCAGATGCCTATTGATCATAGGCATGGAAATATTTTTGACAGGTTATTTCATTGCCTAGCTTTAATTGTCTCCACCTTAAACCATTCTTTTTTCTTTCAAGCCTTATCTAAAAATTCTTCTAAATTCTCTCTCCTGAGACTCCATGAAGATGGGTCTTTTTAATCCTTCCCTACCACCTTTGTAACTACACTTCACATAATCTTTTTTAGCTCCTCTTAAAATTGGAAATACTGACCATCACCCAACGATTCTCTAAATCAAACTCTCTTCTAGCTACTTAGTTTTAAATATCCTCAAGAAAGTGTCCAGTCAAAAGCCTAAAACATACCTTAAATCCCATCCTCATCCATTTTGTGCATTAATCTATTATATGTAGATTCTCTTTTACATTAATCAAACTCTCTTCTAGCTACTTAGTTTTAAATATCCTCAAGAAAGTGTCCAGTCAAAAGCCTAAAACACACCTTAAATCCCATCCTCATCCATTTTGTGCATTAATCTATTATATGTAGATTCTCTTTTACTTTAAAATCAAGTCTCATTCCATTTGACCTTCTTTCATGCACTCATTTTAGGCCTTGTGTTGTTAAAAGAAAGCAAAGATCTCCTAGTTAATCTTCCTCCAAAGCTCACCCATTGAATAATTCCCAAACACTAGGCTGGTACAATCTGAATCGAACCCAATGCAAATAGGCTTAACATGACCATTAATCCAAATAGATCTTGCCTAGTTTGATCAACCATTTAAATTGGAACCATTGATCAAGCCGCACCAAATAGACCAATACTCTTGTCTGGCGTGGCCATTAATCTGTAATGCAAAATTAGAGCTGAGAGTTTTTGTCGATTTTATTGTCAAATAAATAGTTTTTTTCTTCTAAAAGCTCTAATTTATTTTTCTTTGCGAAGCAGTGATCCCTTCTTCACTTTTTTTCTGAGACACGTCTCATTTATTTTTTTTAAGGATGGCTCAATACTGAGTAGAGCATTTGCTTTTTCTTTGATGTTATCTTCCCCCCTATCTGGCACAGACCTTATATTGGGACTACCTGGAATTCATGCCTGTCTGGCTGTCCTTCTAATGTCTGCACTCCTTTTCTTCATTTTCGCTCTTTGTTCTCTATACCAAAATTTTCTCTTCTGTACAAATCATGATTTTAATGAATCACCTCAATGTTCACTTCTGCTACTGATCCCGCATCTTTATATTTTATTTCTTCATTAACTATTTGAATTTTTTTAATCTTTTTTGTGGTCTCCATCAATAGACCTAGACACTGAAATTATATCTAATTGTCATTATATTTTAGGACTGATTCATTTTTAATGATGCATTGACACATTGAAGTGCATTTTTTGTCCAGTAATTGATTAATTACATATTGATTCTATTTGGTTTTACATTTTCATAATAATTGTAGTTCTCTCTCCCAATGATTCCCTATTTCATTGATAAATGATTTGAACTTCAAAAAAGATTTGTTATGTAACATTTTGTGCAAGAATGCTTTCTTATCTGTCTTATTTCATGCCACTTCATTTTAACATTCCATATTTTTTGCAGTCAGTTGCAAGCTTTTTTAGTCAAGTAATGTCTGCTATTGGCGGAAACACAGCAGGGCCTGGCGAGTGCTCATATTCCACGATTTTGTAAATTTGGATTTTTGATGCTAACAATAATAACCTAGTCATAGTAATTGTTGCAGGTGATGCTGTTGTTAATGTTTATATAAACTATGAGAAAAAGTTTGCTTTTGTGGAAATGAGGTCTGTTGAGGAAGCAAGTAATGCCATGGCTTTGGATGGCATCATATTTGAGGTTTGTGCATTCCGCTCTCCCCAACAAACCCACCCCACTCTGCCCACCCCAACAATCACCAAAGACTCATGCTTCTTCATTATATGCCCCCTAAAAATTATCTTGACCATAGGGGGCACCAGTAAAGGTTCGAAGGCCGAGTGACTACAATGCTCCTTTGGCTGCTGCACTCGGCTCAAGCCAGCCTAATCCAAATCTTAATCTTGCTGCTGTTGGGCTGTTGTCGGGATCTGCTGCTGGCCTTGAGGGGCCAGATCGTATTTTTGTTGGTGGACTCCCATACTATTTCACGGAAGTGCAGGTGCGAGAGTTGCTCGAATCATTTGGAGCCCTTCGAGGTTTTGATTTGGTCAAGGACAGAGAAACTGGTAATTCAAAGGGCTACGCTTTTTGTGTCTACCAAGATCTTTCGGTCACGGACATTGCATGTGCTGCTCTTAATGGTATAAAGATGGGTGATAAAACACTTACGGTCCGACGTGCAAACCAGGGAATTGCTCAACCCAGACCAGAGCAAGAAAATATTTTGTTGCAGGCACAACAACAGGTAGCAATTCAGGTGAGGCACAACTTTCAAAATGCATAACATGAGTTTAAATATTGTATTATGAACAGCTAATATTGGATAACTTCATAGTGCTGCATTATTTGGTTGTGAATATATAATGGTGCAAAGGTCATGTTGGACGGCATTGTTATGAACGTATAACCTTACTGTTATGGCTGTCTGAAGTTCCTTTTTGCTTATTTCAATTTGATTGCAAGAGCAAGTCTCTAGTAGCTCGTTTGTTTTGGAAAGGATAAGCAAGTGACTTGCACTCTGCTTCTTCTAATGGATTTATTGTAATGGTCCAGTGTGTAGCCATTCCTCAGGAATCGGGGCATCTTTTTCTGAGTCTTTGTTAACTTTCTACTATCTATTTTGTCCTTGGCTTCCTGCCTTAAGCTTGGCCTGTGCATTTTATTTTACCTGGTATTTAATCTATGTAATCAGTTAGTACTTGGATTCAATCCTTTCATATCCCCTCTTTCTTTCTTTTTCCCAACATTTTTTTTTCCTATGAGTCAAATCATTTTAATTTGATTTATAATTTCATGCGGACATTTTTATGAAAACCTTAATCTCTTATCAATTTTGCCTTTATTAATACCCCCTCAATCATTGTTCCTCGTTTCCCAATTGTCCATCGCCCTCCTTAGTTCATGCCGCCCTAGTGATATGTGAGCTAATGTTTACCACTTAATCAATCATTGGACAATTATAATTAGTATAATTCTGATAACTCATCAATTTGTGGATTATTAAATTTTTCTTTCTGGATTTTGTTTGCTTCTTATTCAAAGTTTGAAGCTCTCCTGAAGCTTATATAAATACCACATAAATGTTGAAATGAATTATTACCCATTAATTATTTTCAATGCTTGTTATGATACCAGAGCATTAGGCTTTTTTTCATATCATTTCAAGAAGCTTTATCCTTCATCGTTCTATTACTTAGAATTTGCAAGCTTTCAATGTAAAGACTTCAGATTCCGTCTAATTTTCACAGTTGTAGTTTTCATTTTTGCAGTCTCATTTCCATCATTTATTCTCTGTGCATCCTATCACTAACTCATCTTTTCTTCTCGTGGAGCACAAAGATACCCTTGTTCCTTTGGTTTTTGTTTATTTGGGGCCTGTCTCAACAACCCAACTCTAATAGGAGAAATATAAAACATATATTCAATATATTATTTGAGTGCAAAAACTTACCTAAAGGTAGGGTCAAAATTGTTCTATGCTTTCTTGAAGGGAAGATGAATATTGGGCTATTTACTTTGCACCAAATCTCAACAAACTGATCCCACAGTCAATATTTGGGATGAATATGAATCTATGGTTCTTTTCCGATTTTAAAATTTCATATTTCTTCATTCAATAAAGAAAATTCAGAATACGATTAATCTAAAGTTTGTGATGCTATTTAAATCTATAAGATCAAAATCAAGATTTTGTTTACAAAGCAAAATGGAAAACTCACAAAGAATATTTCAATCTACAATAAGGTCTCTCTGACAAAAGATGGATCATCATCAATGTACCCAAATGGAATGCAGCAAATATTTTACCATTTTTGAAAGGTTTGTTAGAAAATACTGAATATATATGATTTTCTTATTTGATGTGTGTGGGTTCAAAATATTTGCACCCTATCCTCCCTTGAAATGATGATGAGAGAGAATTTTGTTATGAATCCGGGTCAATTTTTTAGAGGTAGATTACAATTATAGATAAGACAATACCCAAAGCTTTCAACTTTATTTTATGATTTGGCGTTTTCATAGGTGTAAGCCGCTATGGTTAATTACCACTCTTGATAATGGAGGAATAATTTTTATTAAGATTAATCTTTAGGCGTTGATTGCTTAATGTATTTTAAATATTCGGATTTTAAATTTGAAATGATTTTTTAAAAAGATTTTTAGGCATTTTGGAAATAGAAACCTCTTCGATTGAGAGATTTTCAATCAACACGGTCATCATTAGAGATTTTACTTAAGATGTTTTTAAAAAAAATTTAATTGCTTAGTTTAAGCCTTGCTAACTTTACACTTTACACTTTGCGTGTAGAGGATCGTATTCATAATTAATATATGATTTTATTTCATTAAAAAGAAATTGTGTTGTTGACCTTGTCAACTCTACTTTCAAGCATAGAGAATTGGATCATAAATTGCCCTTTATGGTTTTGAGATTGAGTAACTTATATTTTTAGTATGAAATTTTATTTTGAAAGTAGACTCGTCCGGTTGAAATTTTATATTAATCTTGACATCATTCGAATAATTGAATTATTGTATTTGTAACTTTAGAGCTTGATTTATAAGTGGATTCTTTCAATTGATATTATCAAGGTTGCCATCATCGAGATTTGTGTATTGATTTTGATTATTTGAATTATTGTATTTGTAAGCTCTTCATGAAATTCCCCTGCATACTTGCTTCAGAAATCCCCCACAGTTGTGCCGACAACAGCTCAAATCTCTCTCTATATTCCATTACCATACCCTCCTTAGTCAAGACAAAATTGCTCATATAGGTCTCATTCTCGAATGGCTCAAAAAGGTTCGAACTAATAATCGTTAAATTCTTCCCATGAACCAATCAGGTATCTAGCATCCCTCAATTGAAACCAGGCTAATGTTTTTTCCTCCAAACACAATCCTGCCGCTATGTGTTTCTCCTCCCCATCTGACCCATTCACCGCGAAGTATCATTTCGCCCTCGAAGATCGACATCTTCAACTTTCTTCAGCCCAACATCTTCTTTCGCCGTTATTTCCCCCCATGTATCGAGGTTAAAACTCTTTTCTTCAACTGCACCCATATACCGTCCCTGCTTCTCTCCCTTCTTCGTGCTCCTCCAAACCTCTGCTATAATCTTTTTCATGTTTTGGCCCAACCACCTCCNGCTATATTCTTTTTCATGTTTTGGCCCAACCACCTTTATCAGAAATCTCTAATTCACCCTTAATAGGAGGCCCTGAGAGGAGTTTCGTGATGGTGGATGTTTTCCTCCTCGTGTTCCTAACCTTAGATCTCTTTTCCTTTTGATTTTGCTACAGATTCTCTAGTCAACATTTATATAGGGTTAGCAAATTGAGCTATCAACAGGTTGGATTACATCTTAATGAGCCTCTTTAACATCTCTTGAATTTCACCCATGCTCTCGAATTGATCCTCCAATCGGTTCTTCTATAGAACCTCTTTTCTATGGCGACGAACCTTTCTTCCATCCCAAATTTTATTTGACTTATCTTTTCCTCCAATTTCTTATCTAGATCATCTAATTTCTTTGCTGCCATCTATTTCAAAAAAATTCTTGATCTCAAAGAAATTTTTTTTTATACCCTGCATACTGGAAATACGATTACTGTGAGACATTGTTGTTGTCATATAGTCACGCTCATTGTGAGCCCAGATGACTTCGCTGGCGGAGGATGTGCTGCAAGTGATTCTGTCTACGCATAGTGATCCGGGCCTCGGTAAGCAGTGATCCTGTCGTTGCCTCTCTTTTACACGTCGAGATCCGGTCTTTTGCATGTGATCCCAGCTTCTGCATGCAATCACACAAGTTGCGCCCGTGAAAAAGGAGTTTCGGGTTCTGTAAGCCGCGATTCTTCACGCGAAGCCTTCCCAGCTACTCTGATCACGACTGTACGAGAGAATGGGTCCCTAAATTCTACGATTCCGTTGCGCAGAAAATGGACTTAGGCTCTGATCGCGGCTGTATCATGTATGTGGCGCGAGAGGAACAGGAAAATGAAAATTTCAGCTCCGTACACCGCGATTCGATAGGTACAACNTTGCTTAATGTATTTTAAATATTCGGATTTTAAATTTGAAATGATTTTTTAAAAAGATTTTTAGGCATTTTGAAAATAGAAACCTCTTCGATTGAGAGATTTTCAATCAACACGGTCATCATTAGAGATTTTATTTAAGATTTTTTTAAAAAAAAATTAATTGCTTAGTTTAAGCCTTGCTAACTTTACACTTTACACTTTGCGTGTAGAGGATTGTATTCATAATTAATATATGATTTTATTTCATTAAAAAGAAATTGTGCTGTTGACCTTGTCAACTCTACTTTCAAGCATAGATAATTGGATCATAAATTGCCCTTTATGGTTTTGAGATTGAGTAACTTATATTTTTAGTATGAAATTTTATTTTGAAAGTAGACTCGTCCGGTTGAAATTTTATATTAATCTTGACATCATTCGAATAATTGAATTATTGTATTTGTAACTTTAGAGCTTGATTTATAAGTGGATTCTTTCAATTGATATTATCAAGGTTGCCATCATCGAGATTTGTGTATTGATTTTGATTATTTGAATTATTGTATTTGTAAGCTCTTCATGAAATTCCCCTGCATACTTGCTTCAGAAATCCCCCACAGTTGTGCCGACAACAGCTCAAATCTCTCTCTATATTCCATTACCATACCCTCCTTAGTCAAGACAAAATTGCTCATATAGGTCTCATTCTCGAATGGCTCAAAAAGGTTCGAACTAATAATCGTTAAATTCTTCCCATGAACCAATCAGGTATCTAGCATCCCTCAATTGAAACCAGACTAATGTTTTTCCCTCCAAACACAATCCTGCCGCTATGTGTTTCTCCTTCCCATCTGACCCATTCACCGCGAAGTATCATTTCGCCCTCGAAGATCGACATCTTCAACTTTCTTCAGCCCAACATCTTCTTTCGCCGTTATTTCCCCCCATGTATCGAGGTTAAAACTCTTTTCTTCAACTGCACCCATATACCGTCCCTGCTTCTCTCCCTTCTTTGTGCTCCTCCAAACCTCTGCTATATTCTTTTTCATGTTTTGGCCCAACCACCTTTATCAGAAATCTCTAATTCACCCTTAATAGGAGGCCCTGAGAGGAGTTTCGTGATGGTGGATGTTTTCCTCCTCGTGTTCCTAACCTTAGATCTCTTTTCCTTTCGATTTTGCTACAGATTCTCTAGTCAACATTTATATAGGGTTAGCAAATTGAGCTATCGACAGGTTGGATTACATCTTAATGAGCCTCTTTAACATCTCTTGAATTTCACCCATGCTCTTGAATTGATCCTCTAATCGGTTCTTCTATAGAACCTCTTTTCTATGGCGACGAACCTTTCTTCCATCCCAAATTTTATTTGACTTATCTTTTCCTCCAATTTCTTATCTAGATCATCTAATTTCTTTGCTGCCATCTATTTCAAAAAAATTCTTGATCTCAAAGAAATTTTTTTTTATACCCTGCATACCGGAAATACGATTACTGTGAGACATTGTTGCCGTCGTATAGTCACGCTCATTGTGAGCCCAGATGACTTCGCTGGCGGAGGATGTGCTGCAAGTGATTCTGTCTACGCATAGTGATCCGGGCCTCGGTAAGCAGTGATCCTGTCGTTGCCTCTCTTTTACACGTCGAGATCCGGTCTTTTGCATGTGATCCCAGCTTCTGCATGCAATCACACAAGTTGCGCCCGTGAAAAAGGAGTTTCGGGTTCTGTAAGCCGTGATTCTTCACGCGAAGCCTTCCCAGCTACTCTGATCACGGCTGTACGAGAGAATGGGTCCCTAAATTCTACGATTCCTTTGCGGAGAAAATAGACTTAGGCTCTGATCTCGGTTGTATCATGTATGTGGCGCGAGAGGAAGAGGAAAATGAAAATTTCAGCTCCGTACACCGCGATTCGATAGGTACATAAAAGCCTCCGGACCTCGCAACCCTTATCGCGACTGTATGAGGATCTCGTAAACGATGCAGTTGTCGTAAGTGATGCGGTTGTTGCTCATGGCTTTAGACACGAAGATCTTCAATTAGGGCATAATGAGTTTAATCCCTGTTCATTGGGATTTTTTTGTTGATATTCCAAAAATTGATTGCTTTGATACGAATTTGATGCGATCCGATGTTAAAATCGAAACGTATTTCCACAGAAATTAGGGCAAACTCTAATTTTATTACAATAATTCAGACAACTCAACAAGAGCATAAAGATAAACACCTATAATTTGGGAGATAAACGATCTCTCCCAAATCCTACAATTCAAGGGTTCGGAAATCTCTCCCTAATTCTAAATCTAAGACTCAAAACTCAATCTCATATATAAACCTAAGACATAACCAACATATTTATACCGATTAATAATAATTATAATAAATATTAAACTGTCCTTAAGCTTAAACGTATTAAAGACAAATTTGTCCTTAGGCTAGGCACCCTCATAACACATGCATTGCAATGCAAACCTTGTCAGCTCTTATCATTTGTGTAGAGGATTAGATTTGTGAGTCGAGCATATAATTGTATTTCGGAGAATATAGTAAGTAATATTAAGAGTATTATTTAATAATTTTTTGTTAATGAAGAGCTTTAGTTTTTAATGAGATTAATATTCAATTACTAGTCAATCTTATCAACTCCAATCTCTATTAGGAAGAACCGGACAGACTGAAGTGTGAGTTATGTTCTTGCCTTATGGACAAAACAACCTGCTCAAGAACACTCATATTTTAATGAATTTGAATTTGATTTTTGAAAGTAGAAGTTTTATACAATTTAAGATACTCGTGCACTTCTAGAAACTGATCATATTTTACTTTAAATTTATGATCAACCCATGCGACAATCTTAGACTATATAATTATGATTTAGCATATTCATTAGAGCAGATGCAGGCTTAATTTTAATAATGTGTACTAATTTTGAAGCACCTATAAGATGCATTTGCATTAAATTCAATGCACATGTATTATGTATTTTAAGTCCTTTTTATTAGTTGCCTTTTGTTGTGCGCATGCGTTGAAAATAACTCTCACAAATTTCAAGATAGTATATTAAAATTGATAATTACCTTATGAAATTTGTGTNTTTTAAGTCCTTTTTATTAGTTGCCTTTTGTTGTGCGCATGCGTTGAAAATAACTCTCACAAATTTCAAGATGGTGTATTAAAATTGATAATTACCTTATGAAATTTGTGCAACACAAAATTAGTAAAAATTAGGATTATTTGTGCAAATTATTTTTTCTGTCAGTGTGCGCACAAATATTTCATTTTTTTCGCCTTATATTTTATTTCTTGCCCACTGTATGTGCGTGTTGAGGATCCAATGACGAGAAAGACATTTTGTGTTCTGATTGTGCATTCAAAATATGACATTTATTTCTATTTAGTTCAGAGTTTACTGAATTTTGAATTTCAATGAGGCTTCATTTAAAATTGTTGAAGAGCAACTGAATTCTTTGCAGCCCTACAGAATAGTTTGAATGCTCAATTGAGATTCTTATCGTGCTCATTGATGAGCTATCGAGTCTTTTGTTGTCCATTTTTATATTTATTTGTTTAATCCTGGTCCTTGCAATTCTTTTCATAAGACTTGTTGCATTTAAAGTTTTTTTATATATATATATATATATGCCGTGTTATTAAGTGCAGGTGTTATTTTGAGTTTTGCTTGTTGCAAGTTTGTTCACCTAAAAGTTTGGCGGCCTTCCGAAATTTCTGCTATGTAGGGGATGTTGGGAGCTTGTAAGGCACGTGTAGTAGGTGTTTTGCCACACTGTGGTAGTTTGTCTTCTAACCTACCCCTTATAAAGCATGAATAGACTTCCACATACCCGTGCAAGAGAAACATAGAATTTTTCCCCGTATAGGAATAATGTGAATTGGTACTTGAGATAAACAGATTTCTCAGCCGCATTGGAACAATGCGAACGGGTACTTAATATAAACGTATATCTTTCGCTGCTTTGGAACAATGCTAACGTTTACTTAATTTGTCTTGGTATACTTATGTACTTGGCCGACAAGTTCAGTGCAATGAAATGACAGACCTTTGAGATGATACAATAATATATTTGTGTTTATAAATTTTTTGTTTCTAATTTTGATTCTCGTTTAGCTATCTTTTGTCTTTGTTTGTAGAAATAAAATTGAGTATGTGTGTGTGGGAGGGAGGTGCTGAGTTTGAATTTTCTCTGTTTAAAGAGAGAAAAAGAGAAAGAAATGATGGGGTGGTGGATTTGGGTTGATGTCGGTGTAAGAGTGGTCGTGAGAGAAGGTTTAGTGCTTGGGGTTTTTTTAGGCAGAGGAAGGATGGCATAGGTGTTTCCATGCAAGGAAAGGTCTGCTGGCCTGTGATTCTTGTGTAGATAGACATTGAAAATGAAAGGTGAAAGTTTGGCCAATGACGGGCAAGTGTAATGTGGGTTAGGGCTTGGCCGTGACTAGGCACCAGAATTGGGTTGCGGATGACGATCCTGAGAAAAGTGGCTGTTTGGAGCAACTGCGAATTGGTTTTGGATTTCTATTTCTGGNTGACGATCCTGAGAAAAGTGGCTGTTTGGAGCAACTGCGAATTGGTTTTGGATTTCTATTTCTGGTTTTTTTTGGGCATTTAGGGTAGAGGGGTGTGAGCATTCTGGTGTGGGTAGATGCAGAGGAACGGTGTTAGCTGTGATGGGAAATAGATAGGAGAGCTTGGACCAGTGGCTTGGGGCATTCATGCGATAGAAAGAAAAAAACTATAAGGGGGTGTTCAAAGTCGGATGAATTGGGAGATCGTGATAGATTTCTGCACACGTGCATGAGGTGGAGGTGGGATCAAGTTGCTATGGGTTTGAATAGCGTCGTTGGTGGGTAAGCAGATTGTGATCTAAGCTGGAGGATGATGGAGTGAGAGTTGGCTGGAGCGAAGGCGCAACAGGTTTGAATGTTTGGAGAGATGAAGAGGGATTCCAGTGTACGGTGTTAGCTGTGATGGGAAATAGATAGGAGTGCTTGGACCGGTGGCTTGGGGCATTCATGTGATAGAAAGAAAAAACTATAAGGGGGTGTTCAAAGTCAGATGAATTGGGAGATTGAGATAGATTTCTGCACGCGTGCATGTGGTGGAGGTGGGATCAAGCTGCTATGGGTTTGAATAGCGTCGTTGGTGGGTAAGCAGATTATGATCTAAGCTGGAGGATGGAGTGAGAGTTGGCTGGAGTGAAGGCACAACAAGTTTGAATGTCTGGAGAGACGAAGAGGGATTCCAGTGTTAGGGGACCGAATAGATTTGAACTTTTGCATACAAAATAAGATTCTGGTTGAGTGCAAGTGTGAGGAGAGTAGCGGCGAGAGGTTTTGTGGAAACAACAAGAAAGAAGACTACTAGGGAGTTTTGGCTGCGGGGGAGAGCTCGCGTAAGGATGGCTTAGGGGAAGACGTGAGAAGGGCATGGGCTATGTGGGTATTAGGTATTTCATTTTTATTTTATTATTATTATTATTTTTGGTTGTGTCTCGGTATAACATGATTAGAAATGGGATGAGTACAAGGTAAAGAATGTGGGTACAATGAGGATAATGCGACGGCACGGGATTTTGATTTGGGAAATATATATATTTTTTAATTTTTAATCTTACATGTTGTCGGCCATTTTTAACTTCGTGATTTGAAAAAGTGGTGATTTTGTGATTTTGAAAATAATTTAAATATGAATATAACCCCTTTTGATTTTTAAAAGTAATATTTTAATTTTAAAATAGGTGAGACCAAACGGGTCTCACATTTTAAATAGTTTAGATGATTGAATACAATACTACAAGTAATATACTTATCTCGAAGAATAAATATATCACTTGTAATAGAGATTCAATCACCTAGACTAAAGAATTTGTGACATCCATTCTGGTCTGCGAAATATTTTATAAAAAGACCAACAAGTTCCTTTACCTAACATAAAAAATTAGATAGAGTTTATTTTATCTGGTTTCCAGGTTCCCTATAGAGGCAAACCCCTATAGTTAATTACATCTTAAATGACTGGGGGCCACTTAAGAAAACTCTCGATTAAGATAAGGTGGTTTTGCCATCAAGATTTCAAAGTTTAGGTTTTCACGGTTGAACATAAGAAAATCAAATGGGAATGACTCAAAATAAGAACAATTATTTAAGGAATTCAAAGGAATGAATAATAGTAGACATCACAGATCCAAGAGAAACTCTGGGGATGTCTCAATTAATCTAATGTTTGGCTTTATGTCTTTGAAATTACATAGAATTTTGGACTTATGTTTACACAANTTATCGCTGACCTCCAAACAACAAAAAATAAACTAGCAATAAATATTTATATAACATATTATGTTCACGGTTACCTCTTTTGTCAATCAAGAGGGGGATAATATATGAAAAAGAGCGAGAAATAAATTTGAGATTCAAAATATAGATGATTGGACAAAATATCGATACAACAAATGATAAAAGTTTTAACCATCCATCGCAAATAAAGTACCAATAAGAAAAAAAAATACAATTGGTCCATTCAGCAGCCAACTATGACGTATGTAATCCGCTCGCTCAATTCAATCATCTCTTTAGCACCGCTATCATCCTGGATGCAACTCTCAGGTAATTTAACTTCTCCTGTTATAAAGAATGTCCTATGCGATATTTAAATGAACTTCATCGGTCTTGCTGAAGTCAATTTTATTGCTTGAGGGATGCTGCCAAATATAGTTGTAGAGAGTTATTGTTGTCACAACAATTTGCACTTGCTTCGAAAACGAATGTCAATATATTGTGCAATATGACCCATTTTTTCTTTCACACCCAAAATGTTCTTTCGATGACACCGCATAAAGACGAGTGTCTCTTGTTAAGCATTTTCGGATACCAAATATCACATTCCTGATTTTGAAAGATCAAACAACGACTGAATTATATTTATCTGACACAAATACAAATAATCTAACTAGAAATAAAGGAATTCAAGTGTCATTGTTATCATAAAAGTAACGTAAATAATTGACCCTACGATAAGGGGTCGTTGTGATAAATAATTCAAGCTTCATGTAGAACATATACAACGCCATGTTCTCACAAGTCTCTAGAGTTACTTTCAGAGTTAGCACAACTTGCTAAATGGAAGTTCTTTCTGATGTCTCAGGGTCATTGGTGCATGAATCCATGAATTGCGAAATTCAGCTTCTAATGAAAAGAACCCCTTCTTTTTCTTTTTCTCCACCCTCGGACGCTTTGCCCTACTAGTGGATTCAACATCATTTAGGTTCGTGCTAGGGCCTTTGTTGAAGTCAATTGTTTTTTTGGCATCCAAGTTTTCAACTATGCCTTCAAACCCTCGTTCACTAGTGGTTCATATATTATTTGTCGTTGCCCGGAGTCCACCAAACATAGTCTCCAATTTCTCTTTCAGCTCATGGTCAATACAACTGAATTTGAATTTTTTTGCAGCTGACACCACTTGCAACATAAAGGGACATGAATATGTTGATATATTTTAGGAAAAAAAAATATATTATGTAGGTTTTATCTATTTTCACCTCCAATCTCTCGGCCCACCATTCTTTCGAAGCATTTATTGTCTGTTTTATTGGATTCTAACCTAAGCCCGTGGATCCTCATTTCAATTTATTTCAATTTTTTCAGTTATTTTTATTAATTGATGCCACTTGTTTTTGAATTGCATCCTGTCATAATCACTTCCCGAAGTTTTCTTGAAATTTTTTATAATATTTTATTAGCCTTCGTTAAAATAAGTNACCAAGGTTGTCTGCTTAACTCAGGTGGTTAGTGCAGATGAATTGAAGGACGATGAGGAATATGAAGAAATTCTGGATGATATGAAGGGAGAGGGTGAAAAATATGGTATGATTTTAGTTCTGATGCTTCCTTCTTTGGTTTCACTAGTATATTTTTGCACCAGCCATTATGGGCAGCTTTTTTCGTCCCTTGACTCGTGGAAGAAATCTACTGTTAGGATGCCCATTAGATCTGTTTTTATAGGGTTTTTTTTTTTTTTTTCTGGGAAATTTATATATGTTGCCACAATTCTTATGTATTTGCATATATCACACCTAAACTTTCATGATTACATACATAGCACTTTCATGTTTTAAATTTTCACTTTTAAAAAGTAGTAATAGTTCTTTATTTATGTGATATTAAAGATTTGAGTGTTATGTGCGTAAATATGAAAGTTTAGGTGTGAGTTTGTAAATACATAAGAATTGTGGGCTATTTATGTAAATGCCTCTTTTCTTTTTTTTCCTTCATCTAAGAACTGAAAATTATCTATTTTTCAGGCACTTTGGTGAATGTTGTCATTCCTCGGCCAGGCCCTAATGGAGAAGCTACACCTGGAGTTGGAAGGGTACGTTTGCTTTTATTTAGAAGGAGCTTCTAATTTTTCTACTGTTGCTTAGGCTTCATATGGCTGCTTCTACATAGAGGAGCATGTTTTAGCAATTGATGATGTTATTTCTATTTATTTTGTGTTAAATCATTATATTTAAAGATAATTTTGCTATCACTATTGATTCATATTATTTACATATAACTAAATGATAGGTCTTACAGTGCTAAAATAATTTCTTACTTCAAACAACTGAATAAACCCTAGAAAATTGTTCAATCATCCCATTATTTTGATTCCCCCGTTGTATTTTGGAGACATTGATTGCC
Source organism: Phalaenopsis hybrid cultivar (assembly GCA_002079205.1). Taxonomy (NCBI): domain Eukaryota; kingdom Viridiplantae; phylum Streptophyta; class Magnoliopsida; order Asparagales; family Orchidaceae; genus Phalaenopsis; species Phalaenopsis hybrid cultivar. The sequence goes on along the minus strand of JXCR01119735.1, from coordinate 163,711 downwards.
TTAAGTCATAGCTGTAATCTTTGTTGTATGAATGTTTTCAGAGATAAATATTTATTTTGCATCATTAATTCAATGCATATCGCTTATATTTTGAAAAACATGAAGAATAAAAAGAAGATAATGGGGAGAATATCGTAAATTATGAGTATATGATATGATTTTTTAGCATATCTTTCTAGCCTTGCATTCGCTTATAATTATATTTTTATTAAAGTTTTAGCATATATAGAAATTTCAACTTGTCAATAATAAATGTGTGGATTGTTGATATTTTTTGTCTGGATTGTATCTTTGATTAATTAATAATCAACTTAGGGTCCGTTTGGGGTAGCTGCAGCTTATTAAAAAGGCACCGCGCAGTAGCTGTGATAGGAAGTTGCTGCGCAGAAGCTGACATTCTGTCTATTTTTTGCAGTTTTGAAACAACTGTGTTGCAGTTGTTTTTGATCAAATGACATTTATGCTCATGTATTATAGTGTTGTTTATAACATAACTGTTCATACTAGCATATTTCATACTTAAAAGCAAATAACTAGATTGAACGTTACAAAATCAAAGTAGACATCTCACATAACTGTGAGTAACACTACCATTAAAATAAAAAAAAGGTGTATTAAAATAATAATTAATAAAATGATAACTTTGTTTTTAAAATGCACTTGGCTTATATCACAAGAGAAGCCGTTCTCTAAGAAAACTCGCCACGCCCAATCACTATCAGCTGTTGATTCCTCCAACCCATCTGCCCACCCAAAGAAGTCACAATTTTCTTGTCTTCTTATTGGATACTTATAAAAGTGTTTCCTGTAACTATATGGTTGTCGCAAAGTAAAGCAGGAAGCATGGTAGCCCACAACAGCAATACAATGCTCTGGAGATATTGAAAGTCNACAATTTTCTTGTCTTCTTATTGGATACTTATAAAAGTGTTTCCTGTAACTATATGGTTGTCGCAAAGTAAAACAGGAAGCATGGTAGCCCACAGCAGCAGTACAATGCTCTGGAGATATTGAAAGTTGTTCTCGAGCTCATCTTTTCAGAAGGTTTAAAACAAAAAAGCACAAATCTTTAGGGGCAATATTAGCGAAAAAAAATATTCTAATTAACCGATGCAAGTTTTACTAAATTTTGGAGTCTCATAGAACATATAAACCAACGAATCTGTCACTACATAAAGACAAAAATTTTATAAAAAAAATTCTTGGTTGTCTTCAAAAACAAATAATGTGAAGCTCGTATGTGTCACATATGCATTATCACTGATAAAAATCATCCAGAAGAGCCTAAAAAAATCATCACTGAAAAAATGAGAGAAACTTGGTTGCTTTCATTGGGATTTCATATGTGACAAGAACCAATATTCACATGTAGGCCATCCAGAAAAATCTTTTAAGGTTAAATGTCTCATCGCTGACCTCCAAACAACAAAAAATAAACTAGCAATAAATATTTACATAACATATTATGTTCACGGTTACCTCTTTTGTCAATCAAGAGGGGGATAATATATGAAAAAGAGCGAGAAATAAATTTGAGATTCAAAATATAGATGATTGGACAAAATATCGATACAACAAATGATAAAAGTTTTAACCATTCATCGCAAATAAAGTACCAATAAGAAATAAAAAATACAATTGGTCCATTCAGCAGCCAACTATGACGTATGTAATCCGCTCGCTCAATTCAATCATCTCTTTAGCACCGCTATCATCCTGAATGCAACTCTCAGGTAATTTAACTTCTCCTGTTATAAAGAATGTCCTATGCAATATTTAAATGAACTTCATCGGTCTTGCTGAAGTCAATTTTAGAGAGTTATTGTTGTCACAACAATATATAGTTGTAGAGAGTTATTGTTGTCACAACAATTTGCACTTGCTTCGAAAACGAATGTCAATATATTGTGCAATATGACCCATTTTTTATTTCACACCCAAAATGTTCTTTCGATGACACCGCATAAGGACGAGTGTCTCTTGTTAAGCATTTTCGGATGCCAAATATCACATTCCTGATTTTGAAAGATCAAACAACGACTGAATTATATTTATCTGACACAAATACAAATAATCTAACTAGAAATAAAGGAATTCAAGTGTCATTGCTATCATAAAAGTAACGTAAATAATTGACCCTACGATAAGGGGTCGTCGTGATAAATAATTCAAGCTTCATGTAGAACATATACAACGCCATGTTCTCACAAGTCTCTAGAGTTACTTTCAGAGTTAGCACAACTTGCTAAATGGAAGTTCTTTCTGATGTCTCAGGGTCATTGGTGCATGAATCCATGAATTGCGAAATTCAGCTTCTAATGAAAAGAACCCCTTCTTTTTTCTTTTTCTCCACCCTCGGACGCTTTGCCCTACTAGTGGATTCAACATCATTTAGGTTCGTGCTAGGGCCTTTGTTGAAGTCAATTGTTTTTTTGGCATCCAAGTTTTCAACTATGCCTTCAAACCCTCGTTCACTAGTGGTTCATATATTATTTGTCGTTGCCTGGAGTCCACCAAACATAGTGTCCAATTTCTCTTTCAGCTCATGGTCAATACATCTGAATTTGAATTTTTTTGCAGCTGACACCACCTGCAACATAAAAAGACATGAATATGTTAATATATTCTAGGAAAAAAAAATATATTATGTAGGTTTTATCTATTTTCACCTCCAATCTCTCGGCACACCATTCTTTCGAAGCATTTATTGTCTGTTTTATTGGATTTTAACCTAAGCCCGTGGATCCTCATTTCAATTTATTTCAATTTTTTCAGTTATTTTTTTTAATTGATGCCACTTGTTTTTGAATTGCATCTTGTCATAATCACTTCTCGAAGTTTCCTTGAAATTTTTTATAATATTTTATTAGCCTTCGTTAAAATAAGCTGCGGGTCTATTTCTCAGTTCTACCTCCTTAAGGCAGAGGTCGTAAAATATTAGTTTGTTTTATCCCACATAACAGATGAACTGAGTTTTTTTTTTGTCTTAACCATTGCATTACTACCATAGGAAGAGTCAAACAACATAAATATTGAACACAAAAAACAATTACCACAACTCAAATAGAAATAGAATTGTCATATTTTAATCATCACTACCACCCCCTTACACCGCACACTACCATCTCCACACCACATCCATGCACCAAACAACTAACCCCACTGCACACACCATCACCTCCTCATAGCACACACCCCCACCACCCCCACAACACATACCGCTAGCACCGCACTACTACACTAACTCTTTCACAGAACACACAACACTACACACCATACCACCACCCCCACAACACTCTAACTCCACACCAACCGAAGAGCGGGATCGGATTTTGTAAGCAAAAGAGAAACACCAAAATCAAAATACAAACAAGAGAGAGCTCACAATGTCACATAAGCTTCTTAACTATGGAGTCCAATAACCATGAAATATAAACCGCTAAATATACCATTTTTCATCCATGAAAGAAAAGGGCATGGCATTGCTATTACAAAGCAACATACAACAAAATATGTAGAGAACCCAAAACAACAAAATATACTAACCCTAATTCATTCTTACATGAAAACAAAATATACACGGCACTCGAAATATTTTTGTTCATAAATACTAAATCACATTACAACCATTTTTCAAATTCTTACTCAAAAATCAAAATTCATGATAAATTCCCAATCCATATTCGTGATATACACTGCAACTGAAACATTGTTGTTAACGTATGCTAACTATCTTGCAACCATTCTTCAAATTCTTACTAAAAAATTAGAATTCGTGATGAATTCCCAATCTTTATTCACAACATACAGAACACCCGAAACATTTGTTTACAAATTCACAAGCAACTATCATCCATTTCTCAAACTAACTCAAATTTCAAATTTTTTAATATGATCTCAATTCATATTAGTAAAATACACAGCAGTCCAAAGATTGTATTTCAGACCTCCAACACCAAATTGCATTTATTTCTCAAATTCTCACTCAAATATCATAAATCAACGGAGGAAGAAAGAAGTAAAAATGCCAAAACCTTTGGGGGTGATAGGTATTTATACCAATAAAATCAAAACCAACATAATAGAACCCGCACCATGTATGTATCAACCAAAGACCACAAACCGAACATACGAAAACCAGCTAAATCGCAAAGCAGCAAGCAAAAATTGGGCTTGTAGCCACTGAAATAGAGAAAAAAAAAAAAGGATGCCACCAGTGCTATGTATGTAAAAGTCCTAAAAAGAAAATTTTATATGCAATCATAAGACTAGTAGAGCTAATCACGAAGAAGATATGAGGGGGAGAGGATATTGGAGGAGGAAGGAAGCAAACGCCGGTAAGAACCCTAGTCACAGGTGTCGGTGAATGAAGAGAAAGAGGAGAAAAAATCATAAACAGAGCGCTTGCAGGACGAGGCCAAGCGGAAGGGAGTGCACGAGGGTAATTTTGCCAAGTAATGCGGAAAATGTAGGGCCGGGTGTGTGGTTCGGCTTGTCGTGCGTGTTTAATTAAATGTGCCCGCGCCGCACCAACTAAACCATGCGAATCGCGGTTAAGCAGCGTCAAACAGGCCCTTATCTTTTTTATTTTTCATAAAAGGTATAATTGTTTGTAATTTAGATAGCTGTTTGATTTTCTTGTTTAAGCATCCAGCAGTGTAACTTGTTAAATGAAATTCTCTTACTAAAATTTTAGCATCATTTAGCAAGCATAATGGGCTATGCCCTGTATTTAGTTTCATCTATACATTTAAGAAAGGTTTACATACATACCACTCAATTCTTATGTATTTACATGTCTACCTCCTAAACTCAATATTTACATATAAGCCATCTTATCTTTTTT
>JXCR01119735.1:133659-154994 GCA_002079205.1 Phalaenopsis hybrid cultivar | reverse complement strand
CCATACCACCACCCCCACAACACTCTAACTCCACACCAACCGAAGAGCGGGATCGGATTTTGTAAGCAAAAGAGAAACACCAAAATCAAAATACAAACAAGAGAGAGCTCACAATGTCACATAAGCTTCTTAACTATGGAGTCCAATAACCATGAAATATAAACCGCTAAATATACCATTTTTCATCCATGAAAGAAAAGGGCATGGCATTGCTATTACAAAGCAACATACAACAAAATATGTAGAGAACCCAAAACAACAAAATATACTAACCCTAATTCATTCTTACATGAAAACAAAATATACACGGCACTCGAAATATTTTTGTTCATAAATACTAAATCACATTACAACCATTTTTCAAATTCTTACTCAAAAATCAAAATTCATGATAAATTCCCAATCCATATTCGTGATATACACTGCAACTGAAACATTGTTGTTAACGTATGCTAACTATCTTGCAACCATTCTTCAAATTCTTACTAAAAAATTAGAATTCGTGATGAATTCCCAATCTTTATTCACAACATACAGAACACCCGAAACATTTGTTTACAAATTCACAAGCAACTATCATCCATTTCTCAAACTAACTCAAATTTCAAATTTTTTAATATGATCTCAATTCATATTAGTAAAATACACAGCAGTCCAAAGATTGTATTTCAGACCTCCAACACCAAATTGCATTTATTTCTCAAATTCTCACTCAAATATCATAAATCAACGGAGGAAGAAAGAAGTAAAAATGCCAAAACCTTTGGGGGTGATAGGTATTTATAGCAATAAAATCAAAACCAACATAATAGAACCGGCGCCATGTATGTATCAACCAAAGACCACAAACCGAACATACGAAAACCAGCTAAATCGCAAAGCAGCAAGCAAAAATTGGGCTTGTAGCCACTGAAATAGAGAAAAAAAAAAAAGGATGCCACCAGTGCTATGTATGTAAAAGTCCNGAACCGGCGCCATGTATGTATCAACCAAAGACCACAAACCGAACATACGAAAACCAGCTAAATCGCAAAGCACCAAGCAAAAATTGGGCTTGTAGCCACTGAAATAGAGAAAAAAAAAGGATGCCACCAGTGCTATGTATGTAAAAGTCATAAAAAGAAAATTTTATATGCAATCATAAGACTAGTAGAGCTAATCACGAAGAAGATATGAGGGGGAGAGGATATTGGAGGAGGAAGGAAGCAAACGCCGGTAAGAACCCTAGTCACAGGTGTCGGTGAATGAAGAGAAAGAGGAGAAAAAATCATAAACAGAGCGCTTGCAGGACGAGGCCAAGCGGAAGGGAGTGCACGAGGGTAATTCTGCCAAGTAATGCGGAAAATGTAGGGCCGGGTGTGTGGTTCGGCTTANAAGAGGAGAAAAAATCATAAACAGAGCGCTTGCAGGACGAGGCCAAGCGGAAGGGAGTGCACGAGGGTAATTTTGCCAAGTAATGCGGAAAATGTAGGGCCGGGTGTGTGGTTCGGCTTGTCGTGCGTGTTTAATTAAATGTGCCCGCGCCGCACCAACTAAACCATGCGAATCGCGGTTAAGCAGCGTCAAACAGGCCCTTATCTTTTTTATTTTTCATAAAAGGTATAATTGTTTGTAATTTAGATAGCTGTTTGATTTTCTTGTTTAAGCATCCAGCAGTGTAACTTGTTAAATGAAATTCTCTTACTAAAATTTTAGCATCATTTAGCAAGCATAATGGGCTATGCCCTGTATTTAGTTTCATCTATACATTTAAGAAAGGTTTACATACATACCACTCAATTCTTATGTATTTACATGTCTACCTCCTAAACTCAATATTTACATATAAGCCATCTTATCTTTTTTCTCAGAAAAGCTGAGCCCAAAGAGTAATATGCATGATTCAAACNACTCAATTCTTATGTATTTACATGTCTACCTCCTAAACTCAATATTTACATATAAGCCATCTTATCTTTTTTTTTCAGAAAAGTTGAGCCCAAAGAGTAATATGCATGATTCAAATCTGTAACCTAACAGTAAGATGTCCGAGTAATTGTGCAAATGACACCTTATGCACGCAAATGTCTATTTCACTTTTTAAAAGTTAAATGTAGTGGTAGCTTTGATGCAGTATGAAAGATTTAGGTGGTAGAAATGTAGAACAAAGTTTAAAGTGTCAGATATGCTAATACATGGTAATTGGGTGTATGTAACAAAAGTATATATTTCTAATCTAACCCACATCGTTCCATTCAAACNTTGATGCAGTATGAAAGATTTAGGTGGTAGAAATGTAGAACAAAGTTTAAAGTGTCAGATATGCTAATACATAGTAATTGGGTGGTATGTAACAAAAGTATATATTTCTAATCTAACCCACATCGTTCCATTCAAATTTCTCTTTGGCTCTTCAGGTATTCTTAGAATATGCAGACATCGAGGGATCGGCCAAAGCTCGATTGGGGTTGCATGGAAGAAAGTTCGCTGGAAATCAGGCGGTCGCAATTTTTTATGAAGAAAACAAGTATGCGAAAGGCGAATACGATGCCTAATTATTTTATTTATTTTCAGTCTTTTTTTTCTGGATTCCATCATGTTTCTGAGTTATACTATCCTACGGCAGTTGGTTCTTGGTTTAAGCTATAAATCATATTTTAATAAAATGATTATGTATATCAAAATCTTTATTTTGGATATAAGTAAACATTTGCATTACTTTTAGGCTATAATTATACTCGGAAGTCAGAAGTGGGGATTTCAATCACTCAGGTTTAGGGGCCGTTTGGTCGAGTGAATTGTGTTGGGGGGGTGTTGTAATTATTTAGTGGGGTTATGAGAAAATTATGATTTTGGCATCAAGAAATACAAATGCAATGTGGAGTATGAATAAATTTGAAGTTAGATTAGTTTATTTTGAATGAATTTAAAATTTGATCGATTTGCTCGAATTTGAATTATAGCATTCGTTAAAATATAATATATTATTTACAAAGCATAGTAGGCTGTTCCTGTCCGTCGCCACTGTTGTCTTTGGCTAACGGTTGCTTGTAGGTTGCACGTCAATTGCTTGCCGTCCGACGCCTCCAACCTTGCCGTGTTTGGCCCACACGCCTCCAACCTTGCAGTCTGACCGCCACCTGATCCGTCTGCTGACGAAAAAAAATATTTTGAAATATATTATTTTCAATCTATTTTAACTNAATCAGGCGGTCGCAATTTTTTATGAAGAAAACAAGTATGCGAAAGGCGAATACGATGCCTAATTATTTTATATATTTTCAGTCTTTTTTTTCTGGATTCCATCATGTTTCTGAGTTATACTCTCCTGCGGCAGTTGGTTCTTGGTTTAAGCTATAAATCATATTTTAATAAAATGATTATATATATCAAAATCTTTATTTTGGATATAAGTAAACATTTGCATTGCTTTTAGGCTATAATTATACTCGGAAGTCAGAAGTGGGGATTTCGATCACTCAGGTTTAGGGGCTGTTTGGTCGAGTGAATTGTGTAGGGGGGTGTTGTAATTATTTAGTGGGGTTATGAGAAAATTATGATTTTGGCATCAAGAAATACAAATGCAATGTAGAGTATGAATAAGTTTGAAGTTAGATTAGTTTATTTTGAATGAATTTAAAATTTGATCGATTTGATCGAATTTGAAATATAACATTCGTTAAAATATAATATATTATTTGCAAAGCATAGTAGGCTGTCCCTGTCCGTTGCCACTGTTGTTGCACGTCAATTGCTTGCCGTCCGACGCCTCAAACCTTGCCGTGTTTGGCCCACACGCCTCCAACCTTGCAGTCTGACCGCCACTTGATCCGTGAAAAAAAAATATTTTGAAATATATTATTTTCAATCTATTTTAACTCAAATAAAAAAAATATGANTTTTTTTTTTTTTTTGAAGGGTGAAATGAACAAATAGTATTCTATAGATTTATATCGTATTTCATTTTCATAAAACCAAACTATCCCTTGGGGAAATTAAAACTCTATTATTTTTATTATATGTTTTTCATAAACAATTATTCAAAAAGTCCTAAGAGTTGTTGATGTAATGAAATGATGGAAAAGTTTATTTGTTTAGTCTATGAGTATAACTTGCTATATAAAAATTTAACAATTAAGTTTGATTTGTCAAACTTAGTAAATAAATAATATTTATTAAAGCATAAATGATGAAAGAATTGGGAAAGATAATACAAATAATAAAAATGGACGATTTACTATATATATATATATATATATATATATGTAATAAAATGCAAAACATTATCAAATATTTATGATAATGAATATTAGTAACATAAATTTATGCAATTCTAAGTCAACATTTATATGCCATGTCATATGTGCTTCCACATAAAAAATTTATCAATCCCTTAATAGTACCAGTCCCTTTCATTTTCACCAGATATTGTAGGAAGCCATCTATTATATAAATATATATTAATGATTTTTTAGAGGACTAGTCAGTTAGACTAGTTACAACAAGATTTAATATCAACATAATAATATTATAATATTGTGCAGATATGAAACACAATAATTAAATCACAGTGATATAGCTACAATATTCTACTAGTATTTTCTCGCTATTACGAAATTGCACAAATTAAAGTTAGCACATCAAAATTATAAAAAAAAATGATAAATACTGAAAACACAATATATGAGTATTTAAACAGAAGTTTATGTATCAATAAATCATGACTAAATATTTATGTAATTCATTATGAACTATAAAAAAATATTTTGTAATTGTATTTACATAATAGGAGTTCAATTAGCAACACCTGACCGATTCTATAAATCCCACACTAATGAATATCCAATTAATTATAGATGCACTAATAAGAGTGTAAAGTACTTATTAACAACTTAATTGTAATCTAATTAGTCTAGATGGTGTTGTAATATAAGCAATCCCTTTATTAAAATTCTTTAATATTATCATCAATAATGATATTCATTTAAATTATCACCATTATGAACACTTAGTGAAATTCACCCTTTCTCATTTGGATTTCTATGACACTTTTGAAGTGTTATAACTGCAAATGTTAAAACAAGGTGTTAGATATGAAAATGCATAAGAATTGTGTGGCGTGCATGTAAATTTAGCCTTTCTCAATTCGGAAAAATATTACATCAGGACTCATAACGGAGAGCTACGTTTGGATTGCAATTGTTAGAAATATCTCGCTGTGTTACAGGAATATTCTATCTGTGTTATTTGTAAAAAATGAAGTGTTATTCGATTATTCTACAGTGTTATTGAAATATTCCCCCGCGTTACTTGTTTTGGGGCATTATTTAAATTTTCACTATGTTATTGGAATAAAACAACCCCAAATAAAGTAACGCGGTGAATATTTCAATCAGACTTCAGCCCCAAATCAATTAACGCGGGGAAAATTTCAATAACACCGCAAAATAATCGAATAACACTTCTCTTTTTACAAATAATGCAGATGGAATATTCCTCACTGTTACAATCCGAATGTAGCTCTACGTTAGGAGTCCTGATGTAATATTTTTCGTCTCAATTCATTTGCCTCCTATTTTAAAGCAGGAGAGACCGGTTTTCTAGCTTCAGTTCCTTGCCATAAATATTTTATGCAATTATAATATTAAAAATGGAGTAATTTATAGTTGTTATTATGGACACAATCCACATGATTTGTTTAATCTGATGAACGAATGACCTGTAAAAACTGGAATCTGAGGAAAGGAGGAATTGAAAGGGACCCGGCAATGGCATTATACGAAGGTCAGGGTAGCAGATTGGTCGGGGGAATTATGGTCAAATCTCATTAAATATTTGTTATTAATTGAAATGAGCAGGCCCTGCTGCTCTCTTATGCTTGCATATGGCATGATATTAATCAAATTTTCATTTTTTTATTTTTCCAGAAAGATTTACATAAATACCACTCAGTTTTTAANTTGAAATGAGCAGGCCCTGCTGCTCTCTTATGCTTGCATATGGCATGATATTAATCAAATTTTCATTTTTTTTTTATTTTTCCAGAAAGATTTACATAAATACCACTCAGGTTTTATGTATTTACATATCGAACATCTAAACTTGGATTTGATTTTTGCATGTATGTCATCTTACTTATGCATGGACAGGCGTATTTCATTTTTTTTTAAGTTAACGTTGCAGTATTTTTGATGTGATATGAAAGATTTGGATGGTATAAATGTAAAAAATTAAATTTTGGTGTTATATATGTAAATACATAGGAGTTGGGCGGTATGTGCGTAAATATTTTTTCTATCCTCCATCTGTTGCAGGAACGCAGAACTTTAACTTGAATTTTTCAACGACAAGAACTATAATAATAAAAATAATAATAGTTGTAGTAATCAGCATTTTATTTAATGCACTCAATTCTTATGTATTTACACATCTAACATCCAAAATTTAATATTTACATATATAACATCCTGGTGTTATAAACTTATGCATATATCACTTCAAGAAAATGATGATAGTGGTATTGTCGATGTGTTGGTAATGATTTGAGCGGTNAAAATAAAATTTTGGTGTTATATATGTAAATACATAGGAGTTGGGCGGTATGTGCGTAAATATTTTTTCTATTCTCCATCTGTTGCAGGAACGCAGAACTTTAACTTTAATTTTTCAACGACAAGAACTATAATAATAAAAATAATAATAGTTGTACTAATCAGCATTTTATTTAATGCACTCAATTCTTATGTATTTACACATCTAACATCCAAAATTTAATATTTACATATATAACATCCTGGTGTTATAAACTTATGCATATATCGCTTCAAGAAAAATGATGATAGTGGTATTGTCGATGTGTTGGTAATGATTTGAGCGGANGAGAGTCCAAATCCAACATGGTCAAGGCGCTTGGTGACGAGGAGTTGAATTCTGCAAACAAATTGAAAAACGCGACGCCTTTTGTGATTGCGCCTTTGTTCATGCTTCTCAAGACTTCTTTGTTTTTGGGGGGCATTTTCATGCATATTACATGAATCTTATATATTTACATATCTAATACAAAGACATTTATGTTTTGATGCATGCCATACAAATATTTACATCACATAAAAATATCATAATTATTATCTTTCTAAAATAAGACAAACCGGTTGATGTATAACTTTATAATACTAAGATATTACAATATTAGATACATACATCAACAACCACAAGCTTTTATTTTACTAAGTGGGGTCCGATACATGAATCATTTTTCTCCTTTACGTACGTCTTATTGAATGTCATATTTTCATTTAATTCTAATAAATTAAAATCATTTTTTATACAACATGCCCAAGTCTTTTTAGGTCTACCTCTATCTTTTTAAACATAAGTTGAATCTAAAAGATCTACTCTCCTAATTGGATCATTAGATGGTCGATGTTTGATGTGATCAAACCATCTAAGATGACTCGCTCTAATCTTGTTTGCCATTGGCGCTACATGAAACTTCTAACGATTATTTTCATTTTGCATTTTGTCTTGAAGTGTCAAGTCACTCATCCATCGAAGCATTCTCATCTTAGCAATACTTAACTTTGTTTTATGCTTCTCTTTTAAAGACCAACATTTTGCACCATAAAGCATTACATGTCTCACCACTATCTTATAAAATTTTCCTTTTTAAGTCTCGGAGGTACTTTTCTATCACACAATAGGCCTGATGCACAACTCCACTTCAACCAACTTGAATTCTAACAATAGCATCCCCATTTATATCACCATCACTTTGAACAATAGTCCAGAGCTATCTAAAACGTTCACACTATTTTATGATTTGATTGCCCATAGTTACAACTCTGCCACTATTACTAAAATTATGTTCTATGTATTAAAATTTTGATAGACTCAAACGAAGGCCTTTAATCTCCAACTTAGCCCTCCATAATTCAGTTTTTCATGAACTCTTTCTCTAGTCTTATCCACAAAAAAGATTTCATCAGTGAAAAGCGTACATCAAGGTATATCCTACTGCAAAGGTGCAATAAGAACATCCCTAACTAAACCTAAAGATACGGGCTTAATGTCTTCTAACTGAAATAGTAAAATACCTGGTCAAATCTCCTTTTTTTCAAACACAAATAACAATGGTAGTACACGTCTTTAATGACATTAATAAAAGTTACACCAGAACCTTTCTTCTCTAAAGCTCTTTGAAGGACTTGTCTTAGAACCCTATCGTAAGCTTTTTCTAAATTAATAAAAATCATTTGTAGATCTNTAATTTATACAATAACAAGTATTTTTTGTAATGAATAAAGAATTAATATTATAAATATTTAAACTTAAATAAGCTAACCATTTAAAACATATCTAAATTATTTTTAGCAAAAAATAAAGACACTTATTAGAATTAAATAATTATTTAACTAGGTCAAGTTGATTTCAAAAAAATAAATAAATGTATTGCTCATTAATTAATTATATTGCATACTAAAGTCAAATATTATATATTTTAAAATTATAAAATAGCAGCATATCGCAGTCAACCGTTTTACCAAATAGCCGAATACCAATAATCTTATGCTCTATACTTGACTGTACAAAGCAGTCCTTAATCAAGCAATTAAGTAATCATTAAACCACTAATTAATGCAAGCCATTGAAAGCAATATACAAAACGCGGGTCTGCATTCAACATCATTTAAAAATAATAACCAAAAAAAGCGATTAAGTGACCTGCTTCGAAAACAATAGACTACGAACTCNAAGTAATCATTAAACCACTAATTAATGCAAGCCATTGAAAGCAATATACAAAACGCGGGTCTGCATTCAACAGCATTTAAAAATAATAACCAAAAAAAGCGATTAAGTGAGCTGCTTCGAAAACAATAAACTACGATCTCTTGAGAAATGCAAATAAATTAATTGCGTTCAGATTCTAAAGGGGCCAAAAGATGAATAAAACAAAACAGAGGGGGTTTTTAGAGAGAATCCAAATCCAACATGGTCAAGGCGCTTGGTGACGAGGAGTTGAATTCTGCAAACAAATTGAAAAACGTGACGCCTTTTGTGATTGCGCCTTTGTTCTTGCTTCTCAAGACTTCTTTGTTTTTGGGGGGCATTTTCATGCATATCACATGAATCTTATATATTTACATATCTAACACAAAGACATTTATGTTTTGATGCATGCCATACAAATATTTACATCACATGAAAATATCATAATTATTATCGTTGTAAAATAAGACAAACCGGTTGATGTATAACTTTATAATACTAAGATATTACAATGTTAGATACATACATCAACAACCACAAGCTTTTATTTTACTAAGTGGGGTCTGATACATGAATCCTTTTTCTCCTTTACGTACGTCTTATTGAATGTCATATTTTCATTTAATTCTAATAAATTAAGATCATTTTTTATACAACATGCCCAAGTCTTTTTAGGTCTACCTCTATCTTTTTAAACATAAGTTGAATCTAAAATATCTACTCTCCTAATTGGATTATCAGATGGTCGATGTTTGATGTGATAAAACCATCTAAGATGACTCACTCTAATCTTATTTGCCACTGGCGCTACATGAAACTTCTAACGATTATTGTCATTTTGCATTTTGTCTTGAAGTGTCAAGTCACTCATCCATCGAAGCATTCTCATCTTAGCAATACTTAACTTTGTTTTATGCTTCTCTTTTAAAGACCAACATTCTGCACCATAAAGCATTACATGTCTCACCACTATCTTATAAAATTTTCCTTTTTAAGTCTCGGCGGTACTTTTCTATCACACAATAGGCCTGATGCACAACTCTACTTCAACCAACTTGAATTCTAACAATAGCATCCCCATTTATATCACCATCACTTTGAACAATAGTCCAGAGCTATCTAAAACGTTCACACTATTCTATGATTTGATTGCCCATAGTTACAACTCTGCCACTATTACTAAAATTATGTTCCATGTATTAAAATTTTGATAGACTCAAACGAAGGCCTTTAATCTCCAACTTAGCCCTCCATAATTCAGTTTTTCATGAACTCTTTCTCTAGTCTTATCCACAAAAAAGATTTCATCAGTGAAAAGCGTACATCAAGGTATATCCTAGTGTAAAGGTTCAATAAGAACATCCCTAACTAAACCTAAAGATACGGACTTAATGTCTTCTAACTGAAATAGTAAAATACCTGGTCAAATCTCCATTTTTTAAAACAGAAATAACAATGGTAGTACACATGTCTTTAATGACATTAATAAAAGTTACACAAGAACCTTTCTTCTCTAAAGCTCTTTGAAGGACTTCTCTTAGAGCCCTATTGTAAGCTTTTTCTAAATTAATAAAAATCATTTGTAGATCCTTCTTACTCTCTTTGTACTCTTCCATCAAGACTCTCAATAAATGTATAACTTCCTAGATAAAACTTTCTGGAATAAAACCAAATTGATTATAAAAAATCTTTATATTACGTCTTAACCTATGTTTAATTACCCTCTCCTATAAATTTAAAGTATGACACATTAACTTCATTTCTCTATAATTTACACACTCTTGTCATCTACTTCATTCTTAAAAATAGGAATCAAAATGCTTTTCATTCACTCAAACATCTTTTTAGTTTTTAAAAAAAAAAATTAAAGAGTTTAGTAAGCCAAGAAACTCCTGAATCTCCTAAATATTTCCACACTTTAATTGTGATATCATCAGGTTCTATTGATTTTCGATCCTTAAATTTATTTAAAGCTTCTTCAACTTAGTTTGTACTAATGTGACGGTAAAAATAAATTATTTTTTTTATAATTAACGGTAATAAAATTACTAAGATCAATCGTACTTTCAGAAATTCCATTGAAAAGTATCCATATAGCTCACCCACATATGTTGAATATCTTCTTTCAAGAAAACACTTTTTTGNAAGTATCCATATAGCTCACCCACATATGTTGAATATCTTCTTTCAAGAAAACACTTTTTTGATTTTCATCTTCTATACACTTTACTTGAACTAAACCTTTACTTTTATTTTTTCTTTGTTTGGCTAGTTTATACATATATATTTTCATCATCTTTAGTACTAATTTATTATAAATATCACTAAAAGTAAAATNTAGTTTATACATATATATTTTCATCATCTTTAGTACTAATTTATTATAAATATCACTAAAAGTAAAATTTTTAGCATCACAATTTGTTTTCTTGGATTGTCTATGGGTCATCTTATATTTTTCATAGTTCTCAAAGCATTTACACTTAAATCAATTTTTATAATATAATTTCTTATATTTTATCTTTTCTTGTACATTATTATTCCACGACAATTTGTTTTTTATTTATATATAGTTTTTTTTTTCCTTTTGATTCTACAGATACGTCTTTTGTCACTCATTTAACAGTGCTTGTTACTTTATTCTACATAGAATCAGCTTCTTCATGAACATCCCAAACAATGAAACTTTGAAGTTTGCTCATAAAAATAATTTTTCTTCTTTCTTTTAATTGCTCTCATCTAAATCTATAATAATATCTGTAGTATTAGTTAACTTACAACACTTCATTTTAAAATTCAGAACTAATAATCGACGTTATGTACTTAAATTTTCGCTCGGAATGATCTTAACAATCCGTACATTATTCATAATCTCTTTTTCTCATAACAAAATAATCAATTTATGATTAATTTGATTCATTCTTATAAGTAGTAATATGTTCATCTCTTTTTTTTTTAATAAAGTATTAGTAACGACAAAATAACATAATTAGACTAAAATAGAATGAAGGTTAATTCAATGCCAAAAAAATTTTTAAAAGCCAAGCTCGATTTAAAGTTATTTAAACTTGTTAGAGAATAATTTATATACAAATAATTATAAAAATATACCAAGAAAAAATATTTTCTTTCATAAATGTAGGCTTAAGATTAGCTCAAGCGTGAAAGCACAACAAAAGTACTAAAAGATAGAAGAGATAAATATATAAGTAATGACTAATGAACCCCCTAACCCATGGCTTAGCTGGCTAATAGGAGTATTATTGAAAGTTAATTATCTATGTATATATGTATATGTATGTATGTATGTGTCAAAAGTTAATTATGCTCCTTTATACCTATACAACCACCATTCACTCGACATGTGGGACGTATTGCTGCTTATCTATTCACCGGATAACACACATGTTTGATTATAAGTAGTTGGATATCCCCCGGCATTATTTCCACCACATACACGTGGCGATGTAAGAACCTTCGCCGAAACTGTTCTGTGTGTGGGACGGAGCAGCAAGTTTTCCAGGCATTTAAGTATACGTTAATTGAATGAAATAATACTTCCCACACTCACGCCTAAAATATTTATATGATATGTTATAATACCAGTTGAAATTTAATAATAAGTTATTAAAAAATAATTTGTTTTTCAAAAAATTATGNAAATTTTTAGCATCACAATTTGTTTTCTTGGATTGTCTATGGGTCATCTTATATTTTTCATAGTTCTCAAAGTATTTACATTTAAATCAATTTTTATAATATAATTTCTTATATTTTATCTTTTCTTTTACATTATTATTCCACCACAATTTGTTTTTTTATTTATGTATAGTTTTTTTTTTCCTTTTGATTCTACAAATACGTCTTTCGCCACTTATTTAACAGTGCTCGTCACTTTATTTCACATAGAATCAGCTTCTTCATGAACAACCCAAATAATGAAACTTTGAAGTTTGCTCATAAAAATAATTTTTTTTCTTTCTTTTAAGTGCTCTCGTCTAAATCTATGATAATATCTATAGTACTATTTAACTTGCAACTCCTCATTTTAAAATTCAATACTAGTAATCAATGTTAGTTACTTAAATTTTCACTCAGAATGATCTTACAATCCTTACATTATTCACAATCTCTTTTTCTCATAACAAATAATCAATTTATGATTAATTAGATTCATTATTATAAGTAGTAATATGTTCATCTCTTTTTTTTAAATAAAGTATTAGTAACGACAAAATAACATAATTAGACTAAAATAGAATGAAGGTTAATTCAATGCCAAAAAAATTTTTAAAAGCCAAGCTTGATTTAAAGTTATTTAAACTTGTTAGAGAATAATTTATATACAAATAATTATAAAAATATACCAAGAAAAAATATTTTCTTTCATAAATGTAGGCTTAAGATTAGCTCAAGCGTGAAAGCACAACAAAAGTACTAAAAGATAGAAGAGATAAATATATAAGTAATGACTAATGAACCCCCTAACCCATGGCTTAGCTGGCCAATAAGAGTATTATTGAAAGTTAATTATCTATGTACATATGTATATGTATGTATGTATGTGTCAAAAGTTAATTATGCTCCTTTATACCTATACAGCGATCATTCACTCGACATGTGGGACGTATTGCTACTTATCTATTCACCGGATAACACACATGTTTGATTATAAGTAGTTGGATATCCCCCGGCATTATTTCCACCACATACACGTGGCGATGTAAGAACCTTCTCTGAAACTGTTCTGTGTATGAGACGGAGCAGCAAGTTTTCCAGGCATTTAAGTATACGTTAATTGAATGAAATAATGCTTCCCACACTCAGNTTTCAAAGCACTAAATAAAGAAGAGTTAAAAGTTAAATATAATTTATAAATAAAAATAAAAATTTATTTAAAATTTTAATTTAAATTTTATTTAAAGTTTGATTATTTTTTATATTATTAATTAATAAAAAAAAATTCAAATAAAGAAAAGCAATTTCATTTAAGCCTCGGGAACAAGTTAAACGGTTGACATGAAAGATTTGGGTGATCTAAATTTAAGAAATAGAGTTTAGTTGTTAGATATGTAAATTCATAAGAATCGGGTGGTATGTATGTAAATAACTCCTGTTTAGGATGGAAGCTTTCAAGTGAAAGTTTGTTAGTTCTTACCCTTTAGTTCCATATCTGAAAATAAAAGATTTTTTCAGTTTCTTAAATCGAAAATTAAGGATACACCTCCAAAGCATTAAAAGGTCCAAATGAGCTTGCAGGCTAACATGATGTAATTACACTATCATTAGAAGTCCTTAAATATAAAAAGTAATTTTGGATTTGAAATATGTTATTTTGATTTGTTTAGGTCGAATAGCTTGAGCTAGTCAAGCTCAAATGAAATTTTAAAAGCTTGAACCAAGTTGAGCTTGTCAACTCGAACAAAATCAAGATAAATGAGATCAAAACCCCGCTCTGTTTGGTTTATTACTTCATCTGAAATAATGCTGGCATATCTCTTTTTCGACCTAAAGAATTACAAGAGTCATCCTCATTATAGTTCAACTCATGAAAATATATGTGAAGGACTTATTATTTTTATTATTATTTATTTTATCCAAGGTTAGAGGCTATTATACGAGCTCTCAGCCACCCTCATGCTCATGTGTCTNTTTGTTAGTTCTTACCCTTTAGTTCCATATCTGAAAATAAAAGATTTTTTCAGTTTCTTAAATCGAAAATTAGAGATACACCTCCAAAGCATTAAAAGGTCCAAATGAGCTTGCAGGCTAACATGATGTAATTACATTATCATTAGAAGTCTTTAAATATAAAAAGTAATTTTGGATTTGAAATATATTATTTTGATTTGTTAAGGTCGAATAGCTTGATCTAGACAAGCTCAAATGAAATTTTAAAAGCTTGAACCAAGTTGAGCTTGTCAACTCGAACAAAATCAAGATAAATGAGATCAAAACCCCGCTCTGTTTGGTTTATTACTTCATCTGAAATAATGCTGGCATATCTCTTTTTCGACCTAAAGAATTACAAGAGTCATCCTCATTATAGTTCAACTCATGAAAATATATGTGAAGGACTTATTATTATTATTATTATTATTTATTTTATCCAAGGTTAGAGACTATTATACGAGCTCTCAGCCACCCTTATGCTCATGTGTCTAACTATTTGAAGACCACCCTCACTACCAACAAATTTGACAAGAGAAGTTTTTATAACTAAGAGATTTAAATTTGAAATACATTACAATTATCATGTTCACTTATTCTCTTTTTAAGAGGGATTTTTTTTAATGTTATTGATATTTATCATTTTGACAACTCTTAATATAATTGGCGTTGGTCCTAAATTTTCCAGAAAGTTATTTTTTAAATATATATATTATTTCTTATTATATTTTTTAACATTTTTTCCAAAATTTTAAGAAAAATAATGCTATATTTCAGTGAGAATCCAAAGAAATCGAGGAAAAGAGCAGGTCGGTCGAGTAATGCCATGCGCTAAACGACAAATGCAGGAAGCTCGCCACTTATGCCTGGCGAACCCGGGGCAGATGCCGCGCGCTACTCCATACCACATCCCGAGACACGTGTACGGTTAGATATTACTTCGTTGACCTCCTTGATCATGAAGCTAAACTATAGTTAAACAACTGCGGTTAAGACGCCGCATTGATACTTCCCCCTTCTTCCCCCCCTCCCCCTCGTTCAAGTCCTCAGTGTACCTCCGCTTTTTGTCTCTTTCTCTCTCTCAAGCCTAAGCTCTGCTCCGCGCCCGATAGCCGCCGGCAATTATCAAACAGCCACGAGTTGAAAATCTGTGGTGGATTGCGGGAGAGTTAAAAACGGGAGCTTTGGCCGGAGAATTAGGAGTTTGGAGGCCATTGTCAGTGTATANACTTATGCCTGGCGAACCCGGGGCAGATGCCGCGCGCTACTCCATACCACATCCCGAGACACGTGTACGGTTGGATATTACTTCGTTGACCTCCTTGATCATGAAGCTAACTATAGTTAACAAGTGCGGTTAAGACGCCGCATTGATACTTCCCCCTTCTTCCCCCCCTCTCCCTCGTTCAAGTCCTCAGTGTACCTCCGCTTTTTGTCTCTTTCTCTCTCTCAAGCCTATAGCTCTGCTCCGCGCCCGATAGCCGCCGGAAATTATCAAANTTTTTTTTTATATTATTAATTAATAAAAAAATTCAAATAAAGAAAAGCAATTTCATTTAAGCCTCGGGAACAAGTTAAACGGTTGATACGAAAGATTTGGGTGATATAAATTTAAGAAATAGAGTTTAGTTGTTAGATATGTAAATTCATATNACAAGTACTTTTTGTAATGAATAAAGAATTAATATTATAAATATTTAAACTTAAATAAACTAACCATTTAAAAACATATCTAAATTATTTTTAACAAAAAATAAAGACTGTTATTAAAATTAAATAATTATTTAACTGGGTCAAGTTGATTTCAAAATAAATAAATAAATGTATTGCTCATTAATTAATTATATTGCATACTAAAGTCAAATATTATATATTTTAATATTATAAAATATCAGCATATCGCAGTCAACCGTTTTACCAAATAGCCGAATACTCATAATCTTATGCTCTATACTTGACTGTACAAAGCCGTCCTTAATCAAGCAATTAAGTAATCATTAAACCACTAATTAATGCAAGCCATTGAAAGCAATATACAAAAAGCGAGTCTGCATTCAACAGCATTTAAAAATAATAACCCAAAAAAAGCGATTAAGTGACCTGCTTCGTAAACAATAAATTACAAACTCTGAGCAATGCAATTAAATTAATTGCGTTCAGATTCTAAAGGGGCCAAAAGATGAATAAAACAAAACAGAGGGGGTTTTAGAGAGAATCCAAATCCAACACGGTCAAGAAGCTTGGTTGACAGGAAAATATTTGCGTACATAAGACGATAAGACGTTTAGGGAGGGCTATATTTGGGCTATACTCTCATGTAACCTCTATGTAACTTATTTGTATCATCTGTGTAACTTATTTGTACTCTTGAAACTACAGAAGCGCGGAACTCATTTGTAGGAAACATGTGGTTTACAAAGAGATTACAGGGAGGTTACAGAGAGGTATAACCCCGATATAATCCACCTGTACCTCTGAATAATCACTGGACACATGCAGCGCTACGGAAGTCTTATGTATGCAAATATTTTCCCTTGGCGACCAGGGGTTGAATTCTGCAAATAAATAAAAAAACGTGACTTGTCCTTGCTTCTCAAGTGTTCTTTGATTTTTGGGGGCATTTTCATGCATATCACAAGACTCTTATGAATTTACATATCTAATACAAACAATTTCATTTTTTTATGCATGCAATACAAATGATTAACATCACATAAAAACATCATAATTTTTTATCTTTCTAAAGACATTATAAGTAAAAATATCATTAATGTTGGATATACAAATGCACAAGGATTATGTGGTATATATGTAAATTTGATATTTAAGATTTTCAAATATATTTTCATACAATATGTTATATTTGCGACGGTTTATCTTTTTTTTTTTTTCTAAATAAAATTATTTGTGAATTAATTAGAGGTTAATTTAATGCTTTTAATGCTGATGAGGATTGACACTAGTGAATACATAAAAAGCCAACATACATCAGCAACAACCACAAGCTTTTATTTTACTAAGTGAGGTCCGATACATGAATCCTTTTTCTCCTTTATGTCTTATTGAATGTCATGTTTTATTTAATTCTTTTTAGGTCTACCTCTATCTTTTTAAACATAAGTTGAATCTAAAATATCTACTCTCCTAATTAGATCATCAGATGGTCGATGTTTGATGTGATCAAATCATCTAAGATGACTTACTCTAATCTTATCTGTCATTGGCGCTACATGAAACCTCTAACGATTATTTTCATTTTGCATTTTGTCTCGAAGTGTCAAGTCACTCATGCACCTAAGCATTCTCATCTTAGAAATACTTAACTTTGTTTTATGCTTCTCTTTTAAAGACCAACATTCTGCACCATAAAGCATTACAGGTCTCACCACTATCTTATAAAATTTTCCTTTTTAAGTCTTGGCGGTACTTTTCTATCACACAATAGGCCTGATGCACACCTCCACTTCAACCAACTTGAATTCTAGTAATAACATCCCCATTTATATCACCATCACTTTGAATAATAGTCCAGAGCTATCTAAAACGTTCATACTATTTTATGATTTGATTACCCATTGTTACAACTCTGTCACTACTACTAAAATTATGTTCCATGTATTAAAATTTTGATATACTCAAACGAAGGCCTTTAATCTCCAACTTAGCCCTCAATAATTCAAGTTTTTCATGAACTCTTTCTCTAGTCTTATCCACAAAAAAAATTTCATCAGTGAAAAGCATACATCAAGGTACATCCTACTGTAAAGGTTCAATAAGAACATCCCTAACTAAACCTAAATATACGGGCTTAAAGTCTTCTAACTAAAATAGTAAAATACCTAGTCAAATCTCCTTTTTTTCAAACACAAGTAACAATTGCAGTACACATATCTTTAATGACATTAATAAAAGTTACACCAGAACCTTTCTTCTCTAAAACTCTTTGAAGGACTTCTCTTAGAACCATATCGTAAGTTTTTTCCTCCTTACTCTCTTTGTACTCTTCCATCAAGACTCTCAATAAATGTATAACTTCCCAGATAAAACTTTCTGGCATAAAACCAAATTGATTATAAGAAATCTTTATATTACGTCTTAACCTATGTTTAATTACCCTCTCCTATAATTTTAAAGTATGACACATTAACTTCATTTCTCGATAATTTACACACTTTTGTCATCTACTTCATTCTTAAAAATAGGAATCAAAATACTTTTCCTTCCCTCAAACATCTTTTTAGTTTTTTTTAATTAAAGAGTTTAGTAAGCCAAGAAACTCCTAAATCTCCTAAATTTTTCCACACTTTAATTGTGATATCATCAGGTTCTATTAATTTTCGATCCTTAATTTTATTTAAAGCTTCTTCAACTTAATTTGTACAAATGTGACAGTAAAAATAAATTATTTTTTTATAATTAACTGTAATAAAATTACTAAGATTAATCACACTTTCAGAAATTCCATTGAAAAGTATCCATATAACTCACCGACATATGTTGAATATCTTCTTTCAAGAAAAACAATTTTTTATTTTCATCTTTTATACACTTTACTTGAACTAAACCTTTACTTTTATTTTTTCTTTGTTTGGCTAGTTTATACACATATATTTTCATCATCTTTAGTACTAATTTATTATAAATATCACTAAAAGTAAAATTTTTAACATCACAATTTGTTTTCTTGGATTTTCTATGGGTCAACTTATATTTTTCATAGTTCTCAAAGCATTTACATTTAAATCAATTTTTATAATATAATTTCTTATATTTTATCTTTTCTTGTACATTATTATTCCATCACAATTTGTTTTTTATTTATATATAGTTTTTTTATACTTTTGATTCTACAGATACGTCTTTCGCCACTTATTTAACAGTGCTTGTCACTTTATTCTACATAGAATCAGCTTCTTCATCAACATCCCAAATAATGAAACTCTAAAGTTTGCTCCTATAAATAATTTTTCATCTTTCTTTTAAGTGCTCTCATCTAAATCTATGATAATATCTATAGTATTATTTAACTTGCAACTCCTCATTTTAAAATTCAAAACTAGTAATCGATGTTAGATACTTAAATTTTCACTCGAAATGATCTTATAATCCTTACATTATTCATAATCTTTTTTTCTCATAACAAAATAATCAATTTATGATTAATTAGATTTATTATTATAAGTAGTAATATGTTCATCTCTTTTTTTTAATAAAGTATTAGTAACGACAAAATAACATAATTAGACTAAAATAGAATAAGGGTTAACGTTAATGCCAAAAATAAAATTTAAAAGCCAAGCTCGATTTAAAGTTATTTAAACTTGTTAGAGAATAATTATATACAAATAATTATAAAAATATACCAAGAAAAAATATTTTCTTTCATAAATGTAGGCTTAAGATTAGCTCAAGCGTGAAAGCAAAACAAAAGTACTAAAAAATAGAAGTAATGACTAATGAACCCCCTAACCCATGGCTTAGCGGGCTAATAGGAGTATTATTGAAAGTTAATTATCTATGTTTATATGTATATGTATGTATGTATGTGTCAAGAGTTAATTATACCCATGCAGCCATCATTCACTCGACATGTGGGACGTAGTGCTGCTTATCCATTCGCCAGATAACACACATGTTTGATTATAAGTAGTTGGATCTCCCCCGGCATTGTTGCCACCACAGACACGTGGCGATGTAAGAACCTTCTCTGAAAATGTTCTGTGTATGAACGGAGCAGCAAGTTTTCCAGGCTTTTAAGTTTACGTTAATTGAATGAAATAATGCTTCCCACACTCATGCCTAAAATATTTATATGATNGAAGTACGCGGTTCAGTCCGATTGGAAAGCACACTCCAAGACTTGCGGAACAAGGGAGTATCGTTGCGACTGTGGAACACTATTCTCACGGTACAAAAATGAAGCAATATGTTTATATGGTTAACTAGTTTTCATTTAACTGATTTGGTTTGGGATTTGTTTGCAGGAGAGATAGCTTCATAACACACCGTGCTTTCTGCGACGCACTTGCGGAGGAGAGTGCGAGAACGCAGACAAACGCGACGGCGGCGGAGAAAGAGCCAAAGCTGACTATAACGGAGGCTGCAAGCTTGCAGGAGAATCAAATGGCGCCGCCGCCGCCGGATCAGAAAGGTTTGCTGTTCTTCTTTTTTGGGTTTGATTAAAAGCTCGCTTTTTCTTCTTTTTGGACTAGTGTGAATCTGGTATCTTGAGGTTCGTTTTTTTATTTGGTGGGAAGTGGAAACCGCGATGGTCTGGGAAGAGGGGTTTTCCGTAGTTTTTTGTCTGCTCTGCTCAATAAAAAATCGGAGTTGATGGTCTTTGCGACTACTTTTGTGCGCGGGTGATTAGGGTTTTGGATTTGTGGAAACTGATGGAGGGATTTCTGTGTCAATCTGCATTTTTCTATAGTGATTACGTTTCAAAAAGCCGCTTTGATGGAAACTTTACTACATTTTCGACTTTCATTTTCTTAATGGAGCTTTCGGTATACCTGAACTCCAAAAGAGAGCGAGTTTGTAAAGATTAATAAAAGAGATTCATCATACATAAATCAGATGAATCAAAAGTTAGTTACCACGATGCATCTTTGCCTGCTACCTTTTTCTCTGTTTAACCTTTAAAGTTTGCATTTTTATTACAAAAAATTGTTGGTTGGCTGTTACTTTAGTCTGACATCTCTGCCCTGTTATTATTCAGAGCCGGAAAACACCCCCGGAATTCTTCAATACCTACACCAGCCTCCGCTCGCACCAGTGTCGATTTCCATGAATTGCAGCAACAGCAGCTGCACAACCACTAGCGGTGGAAGTAACAGTCTATTTGCATCCACGGCTGCAACGCAAAGAACATCTTTTTCGGATCTCATCAGTTCCATGAGTCGGTCTGAAGTGGAACC